>VWZX01000455.1:1001565-1182953 GCA_013399015.1 Galbula dea
TTCCTTTCCTAACAATTTTTTCAATAAATGAAAATAAATGAAAACTTTTTCTGGGTGAATTTAGTGCTTCTTGAGGAGTACTCCATGCTGTGACCCAAACAGAGCTCTCCCCAAGATCCTATTGTCACCACAGTGCTTGTGGAAACAAAGCCTGCTCAGAGACAGAATACCTTTTTTTTTTTTTTCAGATGTCATCCTCTGCCCTGTGATTCTTTTTTCTTCTGCTTGGTAAAAGCAAAGGAATAACAATTAAAAGCACAATATCAATAGTGATACTGAATTCCATGTATTTTCATTCAGTTGTGATTCGGGTTTCATTAGAAATGTGATGTCTCCTAGCAGAAATAAAGCATGCACTGAGCATCCTGTTTGTTGTTTTGAAATCATATTAATGAAGGCAGCCACTGCTGCAGACTATATTTAGCATTTCTGTTGATAGAAGCAGATAATAATTCAGAAATATCTTCGTGTTGGTGAAATATTTACTGGAAAACAAACCCAAACACATGGAGAGGAAGGTAAATGGAAATGTAATCAAGGAAGACAGAAATATAGTTAACACAGTATGTAAGAAAATTGAGACAGCTTCAAGGTATCTTCTCTTCAAGAGAAGCAAACTTAGATGCTTTTGGAAACCTAAATATTGTCATGATCTGATAGAAACCTTTTACTTGTTTTCTTATGTTTTACCTGCTGTAGCTATAATATAAAGCTTGACTACTGTGAAAGTAATGCTGATATCTGAAACAGGTATGAATACCCATGAAGGGTAAAAAGATGCCAAATTAAACCTCAACTCATCTCCTCTTTGCTATGGCATGTACCTTCTTCCAGAAAGGTCTTCCAGTCCTTCTGAGGCTGTGCCTCATCCAGACTGCAAGTACCTCCTGGGAACAGCCTAAACAAACAGAACCAGCTAAGCTATTGTTGAATTCTCTTGGATTTTCTGTGCCCCTCTCTGTGAGGTGCACCACACCATTCCCCAGCAAAAGAAACCTTGCTCTGAGGCCTGAAGTTTCCAGTTGGTCACTGTTTATAACCCTCCCACTCAAGGGAAAATAGAGAGGGTTCAGGACTGTCCAGATTACAGCCTGGCAAGCTCTTGTCTTCCAAGCACAGCTGCTAGAAGCAAGTTACTGGAAGGCTCCTTTCAGTCAATCACAGAATCACAGAATTATCTGGGTTGGAAGAGATCTTCAAGATCATCAAGTCCAACCCTTAATACTACACTATCATGATGACTAAATCCTCCAGGAGTTATTTAAAACAGCCAGGGAAATATCAGCTAGCACAACCACATCCTGGTCCTTACTGGGATACTTCTTCCATTTCAGAACAGAAACCCAAATACCTGTTGAAAATCCCTTTCAGTCTGCTCTGTCTTCTGACCATTCTTTTCAGCTGGGGCCTTGGGGAATACTCACTGGTGAGGCCAAAATTACCTGCTGGTGTGAACAGAGGAAACAACACTGAGGAACTTCATTGAGCTGTAGCCATGTTCCAGAGCAGAGACCATGGCTCAAAGCCTTTCTAAGGTGGAAAGTTCATTTGCTACCATTGGATCATGACATTTTTTAACAACTAAATAAAAACTATCTTTATATCCCAAAGAGGCATAACATTCACTGCAGAGGTGTAATTCACTTTGAACATAAAGAAATAAGGTAGCATTAGTTCCATTTTCACTTTCTAATGGTTTTAAAGGATGAAATGTTTTCCTTCTAATTTAAAACTACTTTCTCCAGTAACTCTCCCCAGTATTTGATCTAAAGCAATTTTGGAAACAGTGAAAATAGGTTATCATGGATAGGAAAGAATGGAAAATACATATGTAACAGGAGAAGATGAAAAAGAACAAATAGTTGTTATAACCAAAAGAGGAGAGAACTCTTTGTGTTCTCCACAGTCACATTGTGCAGAGAGGCAGAGGGGTTTTGTTACCACTCATCTGTAGGATGTTCACCACCACTTGGCCAAATTTCAAGAATCAACAGCAATTGCATGAAATCCTTCACAGTTACTAAATAACAGATATGACCTAATCAGAAATTATTCCTCTCAGGATGTGATTTTACCCAAAGAGATAAATCAGATAATAAGAAGAAGTGTAGAAGAAAATAACAGGTTCAAGCTCAGTAACCATTTTTAGTAATTACTGATCTCAATTGTATTTTACCTTAAAACCCCCAATTGAATGCCACCTCATTCCCTTGCCTGTCCAAACACCTCTTTGAAAACACAAATTTCATTATGACAGCATTTAATTTCTATCATGGAAGCTGTATCAGCCAATCCAGTGCCAACCACGCTGCAATAATCATTGCAGTAATTATGCAGATGTTGTTGAGCACCCAATAGGTCATGCCATGATTTATCACAGCTTGCTCAATAACTAAACCTTTTATCATTTTGCTTCTGATCTCAATTTCATTTAGAAGGATTATTGGGTTCTAAGCTATTGTAACTGCAAGCAGAAATTGCCCCCGTGTCTGGGTGTGTTTAAGTATCTATGAATGTGAATATTACTTTTCAGATCTCCTCTTAACACAAGGAATGGTTCAAGTCTTTGAGATTTATGATAGCTATATATGTTAAATGTCAAACACATTAAAAGACAAACACTGGGGAAGGAAAACTTGCTTACTTAAACCAGAGACATGTGGAAAAAAAAAAAAACAACCTATGAAGGGAGCTGTAACTTTCTTTTAACTAAAATGCATATTTGAGATGATGAAACAATTCACAAATTCATGTATAATTTATCATTTTCCAGTAAAAACATTTTAAAAAGTCAAAACACTTCACTCTGACATTTTCAAGTGGAATGTTTTGATTTTTTTTTTTCCCCCATTTCAGAACAGCTTTTCATTTAGAAAGATTTGCCACTTCTTAAGATGATCCCCTGAATATTTAATATTTTGGTCAATCTGGAAATAAAATCTCCCATCTCTTATCTTTGGGAAGATGAAAAATGTTCAAATTCTTTGGTTTTTTTTTCCCCCCAATTGATCATTCTTTATCCACTAGATCAAAACATTCAGTAATTCACACAGATCTCCTCTGGCACTCCTGTAAGACTACTGTGATAGGCTCAATAACCATTTCAGCTCCATTAACTTCGTATACCTGTGTGACATGCTTAACCTTCCATCACTGGTGGAACTGCTCTGTAGATGCTCATGTAGCTTTGGCCAAGGTGTCCTATCTAAGGAGGAATGCAGAACCAGCAGTAGATGGAAGCACTAGACCAGTCCCAGCAGATCTCATTCTTCCAGCATCTTTCCTTTTGCCAAAAGTTATACAAAAGGGACAGAAAAGAGAAAATAATTAGCACATAACAGGGGGGGGAAGAAGCAGTTGCATGGATATGTTCTACATCCATGACATAGATATTCTATATATATTCTATTCTATATATGATTCATATAGTCTATACATGATTCATACACTAAGGGACAACAGGATCCTTCTGCTTGTTGCAGTTGAACCTGAAGCACACCATGGTGTGAATTAGCTGCTTCTCCACCCTGGTACAGCTAGGCTTGGGCCTGGGGTCAAAAATCTAAACATCAGCCTTGTGACTTAGCAATATCCCTGCATCCTAACCACTCTTCAGATTCCCCCTACTTTGTTTTCTGGTAAAACTGGTGTAAAGTATAAAAAGCAGAAGGTAATGACTTTTGTAGAGGGCAGAGCTGCAAGAGACAATGGGTTAAATATTGACCAAATGAATCTAATGGACAGGGAATCATCCACCTGCACAGGCTAGAAACAAGATCATTTCAAAGCTTGGAAGAGAACTTGCTGCTGTCCTTTAATGTGCCACTAAACAATTCATAAAGTTCATGGCTGGAGTTGACCCCTGTTACTCTGCTCCTTCTTGGCAGTGTTTCTAGCCAACAAGCTATTGCAGAGCTGTAGGAAGCTCAGCACAGGAGAGCAGAGGTTTATTGGCAACAAACCAAGGATTATCATGACCAGATCCCTACAGACACACTGACTGTGAGCCCAGCAATATATTGGATATCAAACTGTACAGACCTGGGATCTTTTAGACTAGGAAACCCTCAGATTCCTGTACTCTCTATATTAGCTTTTCACATGATTACTTCTTTGCTTTGTTATATGAAAGTTTTCCCAATTACTTGAAATTATACTCAATTGCCACCAAGTTTTCATCTGTAATTTATCCTAGTGTTTTGAAACCAGGTTTATTTTCTGCCAGGAACATACTGCTAGAATACATGTGCTACAGCAGTGAGGACTTACCAGATTTAGGGATCAATCTGCCTTTTAGTGTTCTCCATGCAGATCCCACTTGCTGATCAGTTGTTTTATTTGCTAAATGGATTGCTTTCAGTGCTTAAAGAAAACATTGGAGACATTTACATGATAGTCACAATACTCCAAGCTACAACAGATAGCAGAGCTCCAAAAGTACCATTAGATGCCTAAGCATACTGAAAACCTCCAAATCCATCAGGAGAATCCTCTCTCTTACACTCATTGAAGTACTTATGCTAGGCTAATTAATAAAGATAAGCAAGTTCAATGGCCATTCCTGAACTTCTTGGTTCAATTGATGCAGATATTTGTCTTGTGCTTTCAGCCAGGGTAGCATCTGCCAACACAAAAAATGAAATCAGAATTAAAACTTAAGTTTTTTCCTAATATCCAACTTAAACCTCCTCTGGCCCAATTGAGGCTGTTTCCTCTTGTCCTATCACTTGTTCCTTGGGAGAAGAGACCAGCCCCACCTCCCTCCAACCTCCTTTCAGGTTGTTATACATCAGATGTATTTTGGTATGAGACATTTCAGCTGCTAACTGATCTTTTTTGCTCTGGAGGTGGAGTTCCTGGCTCTGTTAGCATTATTCAGCTAAAGCTTTTTCTGATGTCTGGACTGAAGAGAATTGTAACTCCAGCTGTCAGCTTCCAGCAGCCAATAACAAATTTATTTACTTGGAAATTTTGCCAATTTTAACTATTATGTAGACAAGCATGTCCAAAAGCTGCATTTAACTACTATTATGTCTGGGTATGATTCTTTACCTTAAAAGGTGGGTGCAGTCCTATGTTTCTATAGCAGAAGGTAGAAGATAAAGCTATTGGGGGAGTTTTGGTTTTAGTTTCCCCCCCCAGTTTTCCAACACATCAAGATTTGTTTGTTTGCTTTTCCCCAAACACACATCTGCTCAGGAGGATGTCTAATAGAGTCTGAAAAAGCTGTTTACAAACTTACCTGTGAAGTTAATCCCTTATATTTACTTTATGGTTGTGTGTATGTGAGTACACATCCATACCACACATATGGCTGAGCATATGCTTGGGACAATTAAAAGAGGGTATCAAGCAAAAAGCAGAAAACAAGGCACCTCTCCCTCTCTCTTTTTTTATTGTCATTTTAAGAACAGTCTTTGATTGAAGGGGGAATATTTTAGGGGCATTTTGCAGGTATGATAAGCAAGTAACATCCCACTGAGGCCTTGTCATGCCATTTTAATTACCTATGTGGGTTTGTTGGTGACGTGACTAACACTCCCAAAGCCAGAAAGGTCAAGGAGTGGAGCTTGATAAAAGCTTGAACTCTTTGCCTTTAAAGCCTTCTCAGGTTAGTATTTCTACTCTGTCATTGCCCCTTCTTCATTTCTTTCCAGCTGCAGCCAGCTAGCTGGCAGTAGACAACTTCTCTGAGGATGTCTTAACCCTGACCTGTGTGAAACCTATCAGCACAACGGTGAGGATTTCTAATCACACTGGAGGAAACAGCTCCCTCCAAGTGGCTGTCACAGCATGTCACCTTGTCATACTTACAGGCACACAGGTATCTGAAGCACCCCAAGGTATCAGTAAGTAATTGGCAGGATGATTCCAGCCCATTGCTAGCTATGAATGAAATATCTAACCTGTTCTGCTTAACAAACTTATTATCCTGGTGGAAAATTGTATCTTTAGTTTACTCAGCCAGCTGGAAATAGAACAGAGGCTAGACATTGCTGCTCCCAGAGTAACTGTGATTTTTGATGTGAAAGGAAGAAGGCAAACAAGTTGAGATGTATCTCCCTGATGTGCATGGTGGATGGTTTAAGACCCCTCACCTAATCCAAGCCTGTCAGAAGAATCAATGCATTCAATAAGTAGTTTGTAGCAAGAGGGGCGTAGGACTGAATAAAGAGGACAGTAAGAAGAGTCTGACACTTGAAAGGTCTTTGACAGCCTGTGGCTGACTGCTGATAGTGTTTAGAATAGGCTTATTATCAGCCCTGGTGGATCTTATCAGTATGAACAGGGTTGTCTGAAAATTAAACAGCCTGAGCAGGGAAAAACTCACAGTCAGTATTTTGAATGCTTTTACACTAAAATACTCATTTCCAAAAATTTGATAAAAAAACCAACAAACCCAAACCATTCTTCTGGTGTAAATCTTTTATTATTTACTGCATAGAACATGCACAAACCAGAGCTTGGTTTAAGTGCATTGTTCTAGCACTATTGAAGCTTATTCTTCTAAGACCAGAATGAAGTATTTGTATTTAAAACAAGGACTTTTGTAAATGGAAGGAAAAATACAAACATCTTTTTTTTTTTTTACCTCCTTTTGTTTGTTCCTTTGTTAATATCTTGCTCTGCTAGGTTTACAAATCCTAAATAAATAGAAATTAGTGCTCCTTACTTTGCAGTCCATTTGCTTTAGATGTTTGCCTTGAGGGACATTTGTGTATTCTACTAATGGCTGCAGCAGAGTGCTGTCTCATTTTCATTCTGGCAAAAAAAAAAAAAAAGGCTGTTTCCATGGTTACAGTTTCATTTGCTAGAGAGAAACTGATGGCTGTTAGTGATCCCATCATAAGCAACTTCTGTCAGATTCCTTATCAAGTAGACATATTTTGACAAAGTGAAAGATAACACCATAATAAGAGAACTAAGTTGCTACTCTAGGTAATGAACCATTTAGCATGAAGTGAAATGTGAAACCACATTCTTAAGGCTGAACGTGGGGAGGAACAAAGTAATATTTATAATTTACCAAAATAAAACTATTTCAGGGCTGGAATAATGATAGGCTGCTTGCTTTCTGTTGTCAAGGTAAATCTAGTGGCATAAACATTGATTTATTGTATTTTAGGGTCAGATGCAAACCTTTGCCATCCTCTCTTTCCCAGAAAGGCTGTGTGGAGCTAGGATAAGATTTAGGTTTTCCTGTGGCAGTCCTTTTGGTTAGGTATAGCCCAAGGCTGAGTTAAGGGCTAAAGGCATGGCTGGTAGGTCAACCAGGCTCAGCTTAGACTTAGTCTAGCATTTTGTCATCTCTACTCAGAAGAAACCTGACTCAACCCTTTGTTCCTCAAGTTGCACCAAGGGAGCTTTAGGTTGGATATTAGGAGAAAAAATAATGTTCCTGAAATTGTGATTAAGCATTGGCCCAGGCTGCCAAGGGCAGTGGTGGGGTCACCATCCCTGGAGGGGTTCAAAATATGTGTAGATGTGGTGCTGAGGTGCATGGTTTAGTGGCCAGGGGGGGTGTCAGGTCAACAGTTGCACTTGCTGATGATCTCAAAAGTCTTTTCCAACCTAAACCATTCTATGATTCTCTGGTTCCCGTGGGCTGGGCAGGGTGTCAGGATTTGCCACAAAATACTGTGTGGTGGAGAAAGTGTTTGCTGGAGCCCAAGCTAACCTGAGGGCTGCAGTTAGATATGGTCACTGAATGGAAAGCAGTAAGAGTAGTACTTCATTTTAGAGGGTTGCCTTGTGTTTTTTGAGTCTTGAAGGTATCATGCAGAGGTTGCATCAACAGGTCTCCAAGCTTTCTTGGTTCACTACCTCAGGAAAGTCTCTAAAAACCTCTCCAAACACTAACCAACAGAAGAGAAAAATGGAGGGAGGCAAATAAACATCATGGAAATATTAGGATAAAACCAAAATACCATGAAAAACACATCCCAAGAGGTTGTGGAAGAGGAGTGAAATGAAGAAAATATTACTCAGGTACAATTAAATACTAATACTGTATATAAGGTGGGTACCCTGGGCTTAATTGAAGGGTTGTAGAACATTCTTAGATTAATGCATATCAAGCTTTTCCTCCTTAGACTTCTCTATATACCTCCATCTATACACAGCTATTTGTTTAAAATTTAATCTCACTTGAAGCCAAGTATCAGCTCATTATTGCCCTTCACTTCTGCAGTCTTTCAGCTTTGCAAGTGATGTGAAATGCTATCAGACCGAAACGATTCTGCCTGATTCTTATCTAAATTAACATTTCTTTATATTTCCCCAGCACATTTGGAAATGGGATGTAACTCTTTAATCAGTTTGAAGGAGTTTGTTCTTACCTTGCTTTGGAAAAGGCACTTTAGAAGAGCTAGGAGAGGCCAGCAGTGGTGTAGATCTCCTTTGCACTCAAGATGCACTCTGGGATCAGGGCTATATGTGAATTTGAATTACTTCCAAAAAGCCTACAATCCTCCAAAGGCTTTTCTGAGACACAAAAGGAATTGATGTCCTGTAGATTCATCTTTAATTCTTTGTTATTATAAACACTATATACTCCATTGAGGTTTGAAAGCACTGACTTGCCTGCCCTGACTTGTGTTATGCTTTAGCAGAATCTTAGCTTTCAGAGATCCATTCAGCACTTCTGGTTGCTTTTACCATTTCAGCCATTATTTATAACCACAGTGATAACATTGTCTGGAAGTTTAGGTATTAGAACTCAAAAAGAGTGGCACTAAGCTCATTCTTACAGCATCCCTCAGAACTGGATCCTGCAGCAGGCATGTCGATGTGCCAACACAGATGCTCCTGGAAACTGAACAGAGGACTCCTATGCCAACATGTCTGGATGCATGGCTGAAGCCAAAGTCACCCTCTGAAGTCCTATTGCTGAGACCTTCTTCCTTCCACAAGAGCCAGCCATTGGTTTTCTTTCACACCCAAAGATCCCTTTGACCTGGCTCTAGAATGAGTCCCTGTCATCTACCTTTCATTAAGCAGAAAGGGTTGGATCTTCTACAGCAGCTGGTGTTGCCCCACTTCAGGGTCCACTGAAGGTAACAAGGAAACTCTCTGGTTGGAACTCAAGCAGAGTTAAGGTCCATGGCACATGCTATAGAAAAATCCAACTCCAAATGGTTTCTAAAGAGTCAGTGAGGAACAAAAGGCACTGAAGTGATCTCTCCCTTTCAGGTGGGATTTCTAACACACATCTAATGAGATCAGTGACACAGGAATTGAATGTGTGGCACTATTAAATTCCAGAAGATGCAATAACATATTTCTAAGGCTGTGGGAATGGTAATATCTATGTTTGCACTCCAGCTGTGCTTTGCCACAACCTTGGGAATCTATCTGTTTGTGAATTAATCTCTTCACAACATGAGCAAGGGCTGAGCAAGAAAAGACATGAGGTCTGCATAACCCAAGAGCTGGAGCTTCAGCAGACTGTGCTCCTCAAAAGACACACATCCTCCCTGATGCCTCTAATAAACCTCAATCAGAAAGACAAGAGCAACAGCAGATTAAGTTAGCATGGTTATTCCAGAAAGGTCTCCCTAGATCATCACCTTTTCCCTTAAACAAAATCTTCAGATGATTGTGCTTCTGGATCTCCTGAAGCTGCTGTTGGGAGGAGCACAGCTGCATCTTCCCTTTTTCTTTGGATCAAATACATTCCTTTGTTTTTTTTGCTTTCTGCTTCAATCATTCCTGGAGTGGAAAGAAATCACTTAACAATGTAAAGCAATATTACACAATAGTTCAGTGACAGGAAGTGACAAAGAATGTATCTTGTGGGGAAATTACACAGTTATCTAATTAGACAGGATATTGTGACATATAATTAGTTTATGTTTGCTGAGCACTTAAAAAAAATGCAAAGCTCTTTTTAAATGCTAACCATTAATATTTAACCTAGGTATATATAATTAACAAAAGCCTGTTCTAAGCAAAGCATTAGAGCTAATTAACAATCCTACTTTCATAAGAAGTATTATCATTTTCCTAAGATGTTAGGACCTTGATTATAAGAATGAAACCTAGAGACTCTACAGTGCTTTTAAATATCCACAGAGGAATTCAGGGTTTGGCTTCTGTACTTAGTTATAAAAACCTATCCCACAGAACACCATATAGTTGCTCTTTTCCTAAGCACTTGTGGGGTTGGTTTTGGAAGGATTCCACCTAACCAAGTCTGTCTTGACTTCTGGAAATTAATGAGATTACATTACAGAAGAGTTTGGCACCAGCCTGAGCATTCCCATGTCACAGATAAAAGTTGGAAGCAATTCCACTCACAATGTGTGAGTGTCCTCACACCAGCATGAACCGTGGCACATGAGAATCCAATCAGACCTATCCTATCCAAGGGAAAGGTGGAATCTGGGATCCAAATTTGGTGGAGAAATGTGGCAGGAGTTCATAATGCTCTTTGCTGATGGTGAGGAAAGCCCAATTTTTGCATTCAAACAACTAGAGTTCAATTGAAAAGGAAGGAAATGAAAAACCAAATCCTGACTTGTAAAGCTGAAGTGGCCAAGGCTTGATCCACAGTGACCCTGTATTTAAGCCAAAACAAACTTTTGTGACATATGGTGTTTATACTGACTTTTATATAATGACTTCTGTTCTTTCCATCCAGCTACTCTCTGCAGCTTTGCACCACTGTAAATTTTGCTTTGACATCAAGTGTAGCAGCAGATTTTAGCAATAAAAGTGTTGTGCACTCACAGTTTGGGCTGTTTCCATTCTTCTTGGTTTCTGTGAAGGAAATGAAATCTCATGTTCAAATGCAAAGTTTTGTCATGACTAAACTTCAGTTTTGGGCTCTATTTAGTATGAGTTTTCCCCAAATAAAAAAAGTCTTACTCAGTTGGCCAAAATGTTCTGTAATGCACATAGGATGAGCAACACTTGTATGTTTACTAAATGCTGAACTGATGAATGGAATAGAATCAGAATTGTTTTGATTGGAAAAGACAATTAAGATCATCAAATCCAACTGTTAACCAGTACTGCCAGGTCACCACTAGTGTCACCAGGTCACCATGTCCCTCAACTCCACAGCTACATGTCCTTTAAGTCCCTTCAGGGCTGGCGACTCCACCACTGCCCTGGGCAGCCTGGGCCAGACTTTGACAACCCTTTCAGGGAAGAAGTTTTTCCTAACATCCAACTTAAACCTCCTCTGGCACAACTTGAGGCTGTTTCCTCTTGTCCTATCCACTTGTTCCCTGGGAGAAGAGACCAACCCCAGCCTCACTCCAACCTCCTCTCAGAGAGTTGGAGAGAGTGAGAAGGTCTCCGCTGAGCCTCCTCTTCTCCAGGCTAACCAAGCCCAGTTCCCTCAGCTGCTCCTCACAACACTTGTGCTCCAGACCCTTCAGCAGCTTCCTTGCCCTTCTCTGGCCACACTCCAGCACCTCAATGTCCTTCATGTAGTGGCCATTGAAAAAACAAGTTACAAGTCTTCCCAGTCAGTAGGATTTAAATAGAGGCAGCCTCTGAGGATTTACTTGCATGTTGTTTTACTGAGAGATTGCACAAAACACACTCAAAGTGAGACAGAAACAGAAGGAGAAACATAGGGTGAATAGCAAAAAACCATAAATCCAGCCATGACACATATTATTGCAATGTGAGAAAATAAACAAAAATAGATATTGAATGAAATCAGTGCCTGGAAGGCTAAGGGAACAAAATGTGCTTAATTACTGTCCTGCAAACCTTTACTTAGGCAAATGTTCTCATGCAAACAGCTCTATTTTTGTGAGCTGGACTCTCCATGAAAGGATAAAACTTTGCAGCTGACTTCCTAAAAGACTTAGGTACATTTATTTGCTTGTTCTTATCTTATTAATAGAAGCCTGCTAGCTCCAGTTCCTCATGCTAGAAGCCTCAAGTAAATCTTAACATTAATTTCTGAATTATATCAGCAAAATATATTTACTCTATATACACTGAAATAGAATCCTCAGCTTGTTTTGAATGAGTACTTCTCCAGTAGGTTTTATTTTTCCCCTCTGAAGGTAGTAACTGAGGACATGACCCTTTAAATTTCTCTCCATTGGGTCTAAGAATCAGAGCAATAATATAAATCTTTTCAGATGCACAAAACCCCAGCTAATATCAAAGAAACCCCCCAAATATTCACACTTCCAGCTTCCTCTCTACAAGTTTTCCACCCCAAGCCCTGAGGATTACACACCAGCCTTATTTTTCAAATGACTCTTTCAGTTGTTTGGACTCATGGTAACTTTGGATAAATGCAGATTTTCACTCCAGCTGATCCATGATCTCCTTTTAGTCTGGAGCTGGATTCATCTGAAACCAGAGAAATATGCAGAAAATGGAGATGCAAACCAAGTGCTCTTACCAGATGTGATCTCATCAGGGTTCCATTTGTTAAAGGAAATCATTGAATATTAACTAAAAGTTAATTAGACCTAATTGCCAATTAGAAAGAAAAAGTAATTTGAAACTATCTGCTGCCAGTGTCTTCTTATTACCTCTGAGAAGTCTAAATGTTGAGGAGAGGTCTGTTATACCTGCACCTATCCCAGTTCTAGAGTCTTAAGAACACTACTCTGTTTGGGTTCATTCAAGGCAGCCTCACAGCCCTCAGAAGATCCAAAGGAAAGTGTCTTGAAACACTGGAAATACTGAAAGGACATCAGATTATACTGGGGCAGAGATGGTGTTGAACATGAAGGGGCTTGCATCTGTCCAGATGATGGACACTTGGCAAGACAGGAGTGGAGCAGGATGGGTGAGTGTAGCACACTTCCAGCAGCCTTTGCATGCTAGACCTTTGGCTCTGCAGTCAAGATGACTTCTACCCATCTCAAGGAAGCCAAGGAGAACTCAGTGTACCTTGTCTAGGAAGTATCCTACTGAAATAAAAGGCTGGAGAGACAAGAACCTGAGAGACAGAACTCAGCAGAGTCTACTGACCCCTTTCACTGCAAAATCCACATGATCAGCTGGATTCTTCTCTCCAAAATCAATCCCAACACAGCAGATTTGTCCCCACTCCAGTGAAACATCAGCTGCTCTGTCAGTGGGCTGGCTGTAAAGATCTTTAAATGAGATGAGATGACATTGTCTAGAGTAAGGATTGATGAAAGTCTCCAGGTATCTGTCACCAAGTTTATGCTTTGGATTCACATTAGAGAGTATTTTTATTAAGAGAATGATTAGACCCAGACTCAAGGCTGCTGTGAGAAAGGTTTGATGGAAGGAAAAGAAATTCACATCTCCAGTCTCATTATGAAGTAAAAAACCTGCTGAGGCAAAGGTGGCATGTAAAGGCTTTCCCATATTTCTACACACTAAGAGTATTTCTGCTTTAAGGATTGGGAGATAATGAAGAATTGTTAAAATTAATTATTTTTTTTTAATCCCTTCTTAAACAGACTGTCTATAACCTGGACTTTTTCCAGTTCCAAAATGAGCTTTTTGTAGCATAATGTTCATTTTTAATGGATTGTCACAACCCTGTGCAATGCCTTAGTAACCACAGAGACATTCTGTGGCCAAGAGTCTAGCTCCTTTTGTATTTGTTTTGTAGCTTCTGACTATAAATACAAATAAACCAGCAAAGAATCAGCAAGAATGAAAGCAACTGCAGAAATAGTATTTGGTGAAACTGCAGGAGAAAAGTAGGGGCAGCAAAAATTCATCTATCAATACCTTGCAGGAGATTGCCTTACTGAATCTGTCTGGTTCCATAAATACCAGAAATACAGAGATATATTTGGTTTCCTCTTTTCTACTTTTGTTTCATGCTCTGTGCCCTCATTCAGCACACATTTCCTTATCTTAGGTTGAGCAGTTACATTGCTCTATCCAAAACAGCTCAAGAAATCAGAAAGCATATTCTGATAAAACCTTTTCACATGATGAAAATTTCTTCCCATTTACTTAGTTTTAATTTTTTTTCCCAAGTGATATATACATTCACTAAAACTTGGGGTGGAAAGTGAGAAGCCAGGGCACATCTGCTTTATGACAGTAATTTTCTTTGCAGGAGAACTCACCTCTTTGCCTCTTGTCTTCAGGAAAACAAGTGATGAATTTCATTGCTGAACAGATTTACTCTGAGGATGCTATTTGGAGTACAGAAACTATACCTGAGTACTGGTAAGAATAATCCTGAGAGAGAGATACTAAAGTCATCTGCCAAAGGACCTCACGTGGAGCTCTGTGGCTTGTCTATCCTATCAATATCATTTATTTGCATATATATTATTTTGTATTATACACATAAAACTTCCCAGATACTTTCCAATCTCAAAAACCATAAAGGAAACCCTAAACCACCCCAAATTTCCCCAGTACTCTTTTATCCCATTTGCTAACTTCTTTGTTGTCACAGTACAATCCTCTCAGCCAACAAAAGTCTCTTATTTGTTAGCAATACAGGGCCAATGGCACAGACACAGAACTACTGTTAACCCTTCAGTCTTGGTCCTGCATCTGGCTCAGGTCAAGCTTCAAAAGGGACTGTGAAGTTCTGCATAGAGACCACATCTTCTTTTTGTGTAAACATTCATGACAAGTTGTTTGGGTTTAATTATGCATAATAGCAGAGGAGGCAAATATAAAGTCTTAATTTTTTTCCTTCTGCTTAAATTTTCTGGTGATTGTATGGTCACCTGGGATTTGCTGTATTATTTAGTGGTGGAAATTAGGCTTCCCACTCCATCAGCAGCTCACACACAAGAGAAGAAAGGCTTAAGATAGCAAAACAAAGGCTTAAGCATCAGCTCGTTTCTTTCTCAGTCTATTGTTAATTCAGAAATTAAATCAGAATGATTGCATTCTTTATGGTGTAATTTCCAGTCTGTGAGGCCAAAAGTGAGCCCAAGGCCTAGGATCTCAGTAGAGGCTTTACTTGAAGGTAGAGCTACTGAAAAAAGCACTCCAGCAGGACCAAAGGCAGAGCTGTTTGTGTCTAAGGTGCAGTCAGTAGCATCCTGAATGAACAGCTAGTTAAAGAAAGTTTAGAACAAAGGCAGGATTTTATGGCCTGATGCAAAGCCCATTAAAGCCAATGGAAAGATGCTTGTCTGGAAGCATTTGGAAACCCCAGATGACATTCAGGCTCTAAGGTTCCTCAAAATAAAAGAGCAACAGCCATAAGTTAATGAACCTTACTCTTGGCAATGAACATGAAGAGGTTCCACTGAGAAAGAAATTAAAGCAGGATGAATGACAGAACCTTATTCACATCTGGGATGGGAATCTGAGGACAGTCACCAACTAAAAGATAATTCACTTGAAGATCATGAAACATTTTCCCCTCTCATTTTGTCCCAATGACACAAAAGAAAGTCAGTCCAGTAGGGAGAGAAATTCCAGAGAGGGTGGATGCTGAGCTCTTTGAGATCTGACCCATTTGTACTGTTCCATTGACTGAGTAGCTTGTGGCTTTTGTGCTTTAAAGGCTGACATTTGCATTTGGTGGATGACTTCAAATGGCTCCAGTTATCTGTACAGTGGGTAAGTTTCTCTTGGTTTAGGGCTAGTTTTCCATTGTTATTTGATTTGGTTTCTTTCCCCTACGGTAATAGGGCTTGACAGCATGATTCCCTCTTGGGGAAATTGGACATATGTAGCTTTTAATTTCTTCTGGAGAAAGAAGCAGCTAAATTAAAAGTAGCAGGATGTTTCTCACCAAAAAGAGGGAGGAATTTTCTAGCCAGCTTGAGCTGTGGCTCAACTTGAATAATTTTGTAGGAGAAATCATGCTCCCTACTGGGCAGTAACTGCCAGTGGCTCAGCACATTCCCAGTGGGCATCTCATTTTTGCACAGTTTCCCTAAACCTTCCTTCCTTGCACTGCAGAGTAGCAAGAGGATTCACATAAGGGGGAAGGTGCCACTCTTTCCAGTGGCAATGTTGTTTGGGTGAATAGTTTATGATTTGGCCTTCAAAGGAGAGTGATCCTTGAGGTAAGACCCCTTATGAAAATCTGGATTTAGCTGCAGGGTATCTCACAACCTCTTGTGTGGCCATCAGTAAGGTTCTTTATTTCCCTGTGTCTTGGTTACCTACCAGCAATTCTTCCTTCTCTCACAGAAGTATTCTGAGGAGTTCATTCATATCTGTGAAGCATTTAAATGAAGAACTTACTGAAGTAGAAATAATTCAAGGCTGGGCACCTGGGTGCAGACAATTATTCCCAGCACAAACCAGAATAGCCCAAATCCCTAATTGATTTGGAGTGTGGAGGAAATGTTCTTCCATGTTCCTCAGATAGCAAAGAAGAAAAATAAATCTCAATGTATACAAAATACTAATAGGACAAGCAGTTGTGCTTGAAGCAGAGACTTTGATGCCATGCCCCAGCTTAACTAGAACCATCTGCTCATGCAAGTACAGGAGTAAGGGCTTGGAAAACACAAAGTGGAGGAGACACAGACCTGGGTGGTGAGTAAGCATCAGCAGAGTTCCCCTCACTGCAAAGCAACCAGAGGAAGTTTATCACATACTCAAGAAGAGGCAAACAGGTCCAATAAGAAAAAAAGCCAAACCTCAGTGAGTCTGACCCTGCAATTAACCATGATAGTTATTGAAAGGAAAAGGAAGTGCAGTTTAGGTGGTAGTCTGAAGAGGAAGCAGCTTTCTGGGAGGAAAAACCCACGATGTGGGAAAGAAAACTTAGGAATTTGACCATTTGTACCTGCAGGGAGGACCTCAAGGTTCCCAATGAATTGCAGAGCCAGCAAGGCTGGTCCCATTATCAGGCTGGACAGAGATCCCTTTGGAAATTTGGGTTACAGTCAGTTTAAAAAGGTGCACAGTGCATCACCAGAGGGAAAAGCCAGAGATTGGAATTTTAATGCAACGCTCTGAATTTTGTGTGCTTATTACTATTTTCCCTTAAGATAGCAAAACAAAGCAAGCAAAAAATTGTCTTTAGTGTTTGAAATCTTTAGCCTTGAATTTACAAGGCAAGAAAAGAGAAAGTGTCTGGAGGTGAGGGAGCAGTCACTGAATGGAACAAACAAAAGTATGTTAAGTTTTAGGTGGATACTCTCGAGATGTAAGTGGCAAGCGAGCAGGAACGAAACGAATACAGAGTCTGAATCACAGACAGTTCACCTCAAGATTCCAGCAACCTTGTCAATATTCTCTGGCACATTTGATTTCAAGTAATATGTTTTATATTTCATTATCCTATCACATTAGAACAGTTACTTCACAATTAATAAGAGCTGATTACTCTCTCTAATGAGTCATTGTTTACCATTGCAGACTCTGAGTTTAGCTCAGGGTCTGGAGCCTGAAAGCACCATTTTTGCAAAACACTTAAGGCAATCATAAGTCCATAGAAGCCTTCTGTCTAACCTATTTTACTGACAAACAATTACATTTTAGATTGAAGAGGTGAAATGATTAAGAATATTTGACTTAGTTGCCATGACAGCATGCATTTTTCATCAGGCAGAGTGTAATTACTACAATTTCAATGATGTAAAATCAAGAAAGATGATAACAAACAGCAGAACCATGGAGATATTGCCATTGCAACCAGGTTGCCAAGGCAACAGTGATAATAATCTCAGTGATAGATGTTTTCTCTTGCTCTTTCCATTTTGTACGGTTATAACATTCAGAGGCAGTTTTTACCACAGCTTTTTATAGTTTATTAGACTGTCAAAATAGTTTATGAGATGTTGTTGCAAAGGAAATGACTGAGTTCCACAGCCTAATAAAAATGCCAAATCCTCTGTTTACATACTGCTCCAGCATTTAACAAACATTAAAAAATTGGATGAAAAATGATTTGATATTGTATCTGTATTAATCAATTTGCAAGGCATAAGCTCTGTCACTGAAGGTCAAACGAATACCTTCCCAGCATTACTTTTAGAGAGCCCTTTTTAAAGTTTATTCTTGATACCAGGCTGCCAACTCCTTTCACCTGAGCTGTTGCAAAACCTGCAGCTCACAGGAGATGCTTCCCAAGACTGGGAGGGAGTTCAATAAAATCATGTTAATCATTTACAGAAGGGAGAAACATTTCATAACTTGGCATCAAAGAAGTGGTCGAGGCAGACTGAAGAATGCTGTAGTTACTGAAAGGCTGCTACAGACAGGAGATAGCACCAAAAATTACAAGATAATGTGTATGTGTTTTTTATATGTGTATAAAAACATATACACATATATGTACACATACATATGTATCTGCATACAGATACATGTGTCTATATCTCCATGTACAAATATACATGTGTATCTCTATGTGCATATAATATATACAGGTGTCTATGTACATATATGTGTCTCTATGCACATATCTACATCTCTGTGCACATATCTACATAATATCAGGATGGCTAGTATGCAAACTATGGAATGCCCCTGCTATTTTATGCAGTATGTTTGTAGTGCACCTATGAAGACAGAATAAATAACATCATAATGGTACCTCCTATGCTCGAGAGGTATCAGGAAGCATTGAGAATTACTTCTAAAGCAGAAACAACCCCCCCTTTTTTTTTTCTAGGTTTAAAGACTGACTTTCTAAATCTGAACCAGTAACTCTTTAGGGAGCAATGTAATTTTAATGGGAATTTTTAGATTTGTTTGCAAAGGAAATATTCAAATATCCTTTTCTATTTTTCCCTATCTTTTTCTCCCCAAGCTTAACAACAGTCACCATCCATCTTCAAAAAATTATAGACCTACTCTGAGAAACAACCACATTTAAAACCTGAATACTGACTCCAACCAATTATTGTTCTTCACTAAAATTGCCCCAAATCTATTTCCATACCTGAAAGAATTGCTGCTTTTCCTACCAGACAAGTTTGACCAGCTGCCTTAGACATCTGCTTGGTACTGAGACCTTCAGTAGAGAACAAGACCCAGAGAGAGGAAGGGAGAGAGTCCTGCAATGTTGTGGTTAAACTGGTGGGGAAAGGGGCAGGAAGATGCAGAGAGAGCATGAATGATTGTGCACTGCTCTGAGGTGTTGTGTGGAGCTGAGGACCCACAGAGGAGACTATTGCCTCAGTACCAACTCACTGGTCACTGGTGGCATCCTTGCCAGTCACGCGGCTCCCCAAAACAGTTGGGTCCTTCATCACGTGGAGCTGCCTCTGCCCATCCCATAATACACAGAGCCAAATGTACATTTTGTAATTCCTCCATGAAAATGAGTAAATTTCTAGGTGAGGAAACTGTTGACTGGTCCTAAAGTTTTTCTGAAGTGTTGTAGGCCACTGTCACCCAGAGTTTCTTGTCACTACTTCAATCTCTCTTGTCTTTTTCAAAGATAAAAGAAAATAAATCAGAAGTACTGAAAAAAAAGCCAAACATTTAGTTTGTTACCAGAACACTGCTAAGTGCTCCTGGCAGATTATTCCCTTGCTGATTATACTTTTGATAAATTAGAGGATTTTAAATTGTAACTCATGCCTGTGGAAAAAATAAGTTGATATCTACCTATATACCCCAAATCAAATAAACAATTAAATGTATGATACTTACTGCATCTAATGGATAATGTAAATTCACATTGTCTACATTTCCTGGAAACCTTCTCTTTTTGTATATGTTAAATGTGTATTATAGTATGGATGTGTGGGAAGAGAAAGAAACCCAGTCTCAGGGAAGGTCTACTGTCATATTTACAAAAGATGACATCACCATGGAATCATGAAGGTTGGCAAAGACCTCAAAGATCATTGAGTTCAACCATTAACCTAATCACAAAAACCCTCAGAAACATATTAAGACCTAATGACTTCTTTAACACTGCAGAACTGATCCTGATAAGCCATTTGGTAAAACTTCTTTAGTTTAGTTTTATCAGGTTCTGAGAGTGGAGCACTTACCTTTTTTAATATCAGGATGGCTAGTGCTGTGAGGATGGGGTCCTGGGATTCAAATGCACCTTCCTGCTCTCAGCTTCACATCATTGCTCTTCATTAGGCTTCCTTACAATTAAATATATAATTTAAATATAGGTATAAAGGTATAAAGGCTTCTGGTTTAAGATCAGTTATTTGTAGTTCCATCTTCATTTTTATTTACAGTTTAAGTAAACTAAGAGACACTTTCAGTTTAACAGAAACTTGCTTTTTCCTGACTGCCCTTTAGCTTTGCATTCTTATTCATCGCACATATAAGTTCTACAAAAAACACAGCTGAAAGAAATTCAAAGGAAAAAGAATCTGATTGGCAGGAGGCATCAAGGCAAGAGTACTTTGAGCTCCTTTCATTCTTTACTTAAAACTAAGTCATCTTCAGGAGGGTGGCATCTCTTCAAATAAGCTTTTCTGCCCAAGGATAGGATATCCATCCTTTAGCCAACTCACCAATCCTGTTGCTCTTTAAAACTCTTTCCAGATTTGCAGTATCTTTAGCTGTATTTCTATATAATACACAGAAACTCCCCACCACCCTGCAATAGCCTGAGAAGACATAGGAGCTGTACAGACACTGCTACTTGCCTCCTTCACCATACAATGGCCTGAGGCATGCAGCCTAAAATCCTTCTGCCCTTTTCCTGGCAGCTGTTAACATTGCAAATTGATGAATACTTTGCTGTCCATGGTTAATCCCACGTGTTTCTTGCCCCATTATTACTTCCCAGGTTTGTCTCCTTCATCAAACAAACATCCTTGTGTTGTGTCTGCCAACTATTATTATACATTATGCCAAACTTCATTTTTCTTTTTTGTTTAGACAGATACAGAGCACAGCCCTTTTCATCTCTTTCTCCATGGCCTCTGAGGTGTTTAAACTTCTTCCACTCTTTGAATTTCACTAATAGACCTGACTACTAATGACTTAAAAATTACAAATAACTTCCACCAACCATCAATCCTGCTTGTGCCTCCCTAGTATTTCTCCAACTCAGTGCATTCCATTTATCATTACTTTGTGTTTATTGGTTTTTTTTGGTCACTTTTCAGGTCTCAGATCAGTCTTTCTTTCCCAGCTTAACTACATTCTCAGTTCTTATTTGTATCAAATGCAGGGTGTAAATGCCAGCTATCACCAATTTTGCAACTTGAAATAAGGAAAGCAAAAAAAAGAAAAAAGAAGAAAAAGAAAACCCAAAAGAGGAAATCAGTCATCTGGAAAGCCATATGCTTGAGACTTGCCTAGTTTTTATAGGTTTTAAAACCTAGTTTCTTATGCATTGCTATTATGTCAGAGATTCTTCTATCATTTGTTTGCAATATATATATATATATATATAAAAACCCCACATTTCCACTAATTGCAACTAACATTAATTACATCCTTCAGGGGTCCCTCTCTGCTTTCTAACATGATATTCAGTGCTTACTGCCTAGCACTCTACAGGCAGCCTCTTGTGAGGCATTGTCCTTGGAGATTTTAAATGGTGAAGGGATCCTTTGCTGGTTTTCCAGTCACCATATGAATTGCACTAGCATGGGAATAAACAGAAGGAAATTTAAATACAGAAAGAGAAATGAGAACCTTGCAACTTTGTTTTCTGCATGGAATTGAAGATCCAGAGACATTCTGCAAGGTCTAAGCAGGCACAAATATTAAGCTGGAGTGATAGCCTACAGAAGAAGCTGCAAGAGATTTACCAGGCATGACCTGCCTGCCAGGGGATGGGCTAACTTTTTCCACCTGTCCTTCAGTTTTCACTGCAGATTGTCAGTTTTGGAGTAGAGCTGAAGAAATTCCTTTTGCTGGATGTCTAATCTTTCAAATGGAATTCTAGAGTATGATTATCCCTCCCAACCTCCCTAGAAAAGGGAGGGGATTGGAAGCACTGAGTCTCAAAATGCAGTTCCCCCTCTTCAAACAGAGAAAATACAGGTGCCTGGAAAAATAACATTAGGCACTGAAAAAGAGGAGTATCCACACCTCAATGGCACTGTAAATGCAAAGATCTAAATGTGTATAAATATAAAAGTCTGCACTCTGTCCTGAGCTGCTGATGCCCTAGGATACCACTCCTTACCCACAGTAACCCATCAGGGTTGTTTTGCAGAGTCTCTCCTACCTCCAGAGCACTGAGGGAGAAATGCTGGTTTGTCCAAGGCTATAAATGATCTCCTGGACATGATCCCATGCTGACAACTGAATCACCCTGAGGCATTTTAATCTGGTGGCTGAGTGCCAACACCTTCCTCTATCTCCATGCAGGCCACATCTGCTTCTGGGTGGGGATGTGACAAAAACCCCAGGCACAGTAGTGGAGTGAGATAGTGCTGCTAAAGAGCTTATAATGGAATTCCTTCTTAGAGAGAATTGCATCAATAATTAAAGTCCCCACCTGTCCATGGTCCTTTTTCTTTAATTATACCTGATGTCTCTTGTCCTGCCAAATGCTGATATATGGAGCCACTGTTTGTTCCTTAATTTCAAGATTAATTAATGTTGCTGTTGTGTGTGATCTCATTAGGAAGGCTGGAGAAATAAAAGTAATCATAAGGAAGTAGAGCCAGGAATGCTCAAAGGTTACAGGTGAAGTTCTCAGCTGCTGTGGAGCACAGCATTATTCAGCAAGGCATCACTGATGTCACATAACTACAACAGCAATAATTACTTTGGAACAATATGCAGACCAAGTGTGTTCAGAAACAAAGATCCAATATGTTGTAACCTGTTTCAAAGCCTGAGCAGATGCTTTGCTATCATTTTCCTAGATGAAATTCTTCTTCCCACCTGCTTTTTCCTCTACCATGTGAAACACTTGAAGGCTAAAAGTTGGCATGAATGATAGAAAGACCTTGTGATGACCCTCTGCACCTGAGAGAATTTTCCTCTAAACAATATTTGGGTGATTTTTTAAACAGATGTGCAAGCCTTAAAACCCTCATCCCAATTGCCTGAGATAGAGAAGAAAAAGGAATTAAAATATAGATTGAAAATGTCTTTTGATATTAAAAATCATTTTCTGAGGAACATCTTAGAGCAATTTTCTGTCTTATGCATTTTATCTTGCCACTTTTCCCATTGACTATTATTTCCCTTGCTCTCATGTGGATATATCCTGAATAACATTCTGGAGGATATTAAGCCATGCAACAGTAAGGAGCTCAAGGAAACTATTGCAGCTTAGCCTGCCTCTCATTCTCCTTTAGATTTACATGGCCATGGTATTTAATTTTCAGGGATCCTAGCTCCAATTTCTTCTTCCAACTTATAGAAACTTTCTGTGCTTTCCATCCAGTAACCTCCATAAAACCATGCATACTGCTGCTAGCTGCCAGCATTTTTTCCAGACACCTTGTCTTTACTTGGTAATGTTTCTGGAATTATCATTTCTTTTTTTTTTTTTCCCCCTTTGCCTTTCTACCAGAGAAAAGGAAATGCATTTAATGATACAGCCCACAGAAAGTCCTCTTCCTTAAATGCAGTTTGTTCCATTTTGGGCTCCTAAACCCCTTGAATGCTTGATCAAATCTTTCAGTTATGCAATGCACACATTTCTTTTGGTAATGTTAAAAATCCAAATCCTCCAGTCAAACAGATCTAGCTGAACTGTTCTTTTAACAGGGCCCAAATTATTAAACCCTTTTCCTGTGCATTTTATAGGAAGGGTTTAAATTTTCCATAACTGGTTTGCAAATGATACAGCTCTTCAAACTCTCTAAGGTAGCCTGATAGCTTGGGTGTGATTCGATGTGTTTGCCACTACCCCAGGTTACCTAGGAGAACAGACTTCCTGCAAAGTCTAAATTTCCTTTATTTCAAATGATGTAAAACAAGAAAGAAAGAAGAAATGGATGTCAGACAAGACAGAACAATCAGCCTTTGAGTAGCACTGCTTGAGTTACATTTGAATTTATTTTGATGGCTGGTTTTCCTATTGCTTCTGTACATACATTTAGAGGCAGCAGAGCATGGACAATAAGTATGCCAAGGGCACCCAAGGAGTAATCTTTCAGTGATCCTAGACCCTTTGCCCTAGCTCAGCAACCTGTGATTTCTATCACATCTTGGATTCTCATCCTGGATGCTACTGTGGAGAAAAGTGAGCACATCTGTGTTTCCTAACTGGTACCCACAGCCCTGCCCAGGCTCTACAGCAAGCTTCAGAGCAGGTACACTGAGGAAAAGGACAAAATGAATAGCAGATGAGAAGAAAGAGAGAGGGAAAAAAAATGGATGTGCACCTCTGTGATCAAATCATTTGCAGCCCAGCATCCACACCAGAAATACTACAGTAGGACTCAGCTGGCCATGCAACCTCTGAATTGCAGGGATGCAAATTGCTGGGCCTTGGCTATTTCTGGAAGACAAAACATTTCTGAAATGATTCTGAACGTTTCTTCTGCCTCTGAGACACTCAAAAGTCTGTACTCATCTGACTGAATTGTACACACTGAAGCACTCAAATCAGTAATTTCCTACCTTTAGGCTGCCACTAGAGAAAATGGACTGAGATGGATACATCCAGGAAGCAATTCAGCTCACTTCAGACTTAGAATGTCATTTTAAAGGTCTTGGTCTTCTTTTTTTTTAGATAGGAGATTGAATGAAACCATACTAGGCTGGTTGAGTTTTACTTAGTTGAGAGGGATTATTGGGGGGCTGGAGGTTTGATTTTTTGGGGTTTTTTTTTGGCTGTCTGCAGCCTGTATAAACACTGTTCCTGAGGAAACACTTTGGTGCACAGTTGCTTCCAGATTCTCTCACAACTGAAAGTCTCATGCACTCTGTAGGTAGATGTTAAAGTCTCAGCACTGCCTCAAGGAGCAAACCATTGCAATCTAATGAAGAAAGGCTAAAAAGGGGCTGTTCATCACAAGAGCTTATATTAGCAACAAACCCTGCAAAAACAATACTACATGCAAACCTTTTGCCTCATAGTCATGTCACCTTACCTAAGCATGATGGATAAGAAACCACAGTTCCTTATCATGCTCCTAGCATCTTTCTCTTCTCACGATCTGCTCCATCACCATTTACACTTGTTAGTGCAAGCTGGGTCTTAAATTGTGCTGAAGACCTTGCCCACAATTCCCCTAAATTGCTTGACCTGGAGTCAGCTGTCCCACAGTCAGCTGTCTTCAAAATTGCTAATGATTTTGTAAACACTTTTATCTTATTTGCTTGAAGGTAGAACTATCTGACTTCAGCTTTAAAGCCATTTGCTCCTGATAAATTAAAATAATGCACCTAAAGGGCCTCTTCATTTAAGCACTGGAAAGTAAAAGTTCCATTTAAGTCATGTCTTCAACTCTCCCTCTCTTTTATAGCTTCTGTTTGTTGGTGCTCTCAGCTCCCACTGTTTATTCTACTAAGTATGGTATAGAGATAAAACCATATCCCACTCCATAGGCTTCTAAGATTTCCACATGCAGCAGGAGGTAAACAGAAGAGTCAGATGAAAAGAATTACAATAGGATGTTATTTATGCATTAGAATATGTGGAAGAACAGGGGAACAAAAAGAATACACTTAAAAGAAATGAAAATTGAGCTTGACAAGGAATAGGTGATCCTTTAAATGCTTTTGCCAATCTAAATGTTGGAGATAAACTCCCTTTCAAAGAAAAGTGATACTTAGAAACATTTTTCTTTCACAATACAATACAATAACTTGTGGGAGGTGAAAAGTTATTGTGGAAAAGCATAACTCAGAGTTTGTGAGACACTATCCCACTCAGGAGAGGAAGAGGAAAGTGGTTTATCAGACATGAGGTGGAAGGAAGCATGTGGAAGCTTCATCACACAAAGCTCATAGCCTTAGAGAATGGTTTGGGTGGGGAGGGACTTTTAAAGGTCACCTAGTACAAATTTTGTAGTTTCCACACTGATGTTCCATATCTTTCAGGATTTCATGCAAAATTCCTTGGCAAATGAATAGCTCCTGAAAATTTTACTTGGCAGAATTTTTCTCAATGTTATCAATTGTTCCACTGAGCTCAGTGACACCTCTCAGGAGACCTTAAACCTTCAGGTCTTCTATCCATCCCAGCTTTCTTTGGTTAGGTGTTGCTAGGTATTATTTTGTGCTGTTATTATGGTGTAAAATGGCTTTGGCAGCCTGTTGGCTTGACTTCAAGGATTCCTAGTGTTCACTGGGGTGCAGAAGCCAGTAGCTGTACATCTTTGTCTTGCCTAATCCATCAGAGTATGCATCATAACACCCCAGGAGAAGACAAGGAGAGCTCAGAATATTTTGATAAGGAAGGTCACTGGGTGAGTCTCTTCCATAACTAATGGCTTGTGTTGTTTCCCCATCTTGGCCACACATGCTATGGGTGTGCTCTTTGCTACTAGAAATGGACATAAATAGCTGGTGCTAGGCATCTGCCTGGAGCTGCAGTTAGGAGGCAGCACACAGGACTAACAGTTACAGAGAGAATGTGGAGCAATTAATCTCTAAGCAATAGCTACTGACTTTAATTATCACACAGCTTAAAGTGATCCATTATGATCTGGTTTCTGGATGAGTTGAAACTCAACAGTAAAGATCAACTTTACAATTGAAATTTGGCCACAGTAAGAAACAAAGTTTCTTGCTTTAGGGAACTTCCAGAGTAACAGCTTTTTAAACACATTTAAAATGTTCTTTTAATGGTTTTTAAAAGCTCTGCTCCCTCCTCTTCTCCAAATTCAGAGGTATATCTGATCTTGATGCCTTCATGTCTTTCATTCTTTTGTGGGAATCCTGGTCTCTGTGAGGCCAAGAGGGAAAAATGTCTTCATCTTTCTTAGGGTTCAGATTTCATTGATGTCTTCTGCCATGCTGCAGCTTTTTAATATCAACAAGTAAATGCCTTGTTAAGTGAATGAAGGAGAAATTAACCAATTATAAAAACTCTAATTTTTTTTGCATTTTCTTTCAGTATTAGATTACATATGAGAAGCTTATTAAAAGAACATTACATTTGCAAAGCCAATCTCTGGAAAGTTGCTCAGTGCCAGGATGAAGGCTGGAGAAACAGATTCAGACATAAGTAATACTGCATTTTAATGCTGCATTAACTGAGAATTGTTTATAACTCTTGAAATTCCAAGTCCAGTACAATCTTGATTTATGTAGGCCTATTTTTCTATAAAGGCAACTTTAAAATCTCCAGATTATTCAAGTACTTACTGTTTCTAGCCTGAATTTAAACACTTTCCTGGAGTGGTGGCTATGCCTCAGTTCCTTGACAAAAAAAAAAGGATAATGCCATTTTCTACTGCAAATTTCCTTTTCTCATGTGTGGTTTATTGAAATTGCAAACTGGGTTTTCTTGGGTAGGTGCAGGCTGTATCCATAAAATTAAAGCCATAGCCATAATTTGGGAGACATTTCTAGGGACTGTTATAGGTGAATGAATAAAGAGTAACTTGTTACAGCAACACAGCTTTTTCAAGATAAGAAAAATATGCCCTAGACCTCCAGAACTGTGCTCCAATTCATACAGCTCTGGGGCACATGGCTAAGGCTCTTCTGACTTCTGAATGACTTACCTAGAAGTCACTAAGTACACAGCAAACTTGAAGGTCTCCTTACTGCATTAAGAGGCAAAGGTGACATCAGCATCTGCAGTCTTGTAAAGTCTATTTCTGTGTGATATCTCATAAGCCAGAGACTTATCAGAGCCAGTGCACCAAACAACTAGTCATCACCTGAATTCAGTTGGAAACATCTCAAGCCACTCAGGGTAGTCTAGATGCCTTTCTATGCTGCAATAAACTGGGGGATATTTTGCTGCATGTCTCTGCATTTACTTTTTGTTAAGAACAGGATTTCCTTGCAAAACATCAAAACCATATTAAAATCCAGGAGAGATTCAAGGAGCAATTTAATTAGCAATGCTCTGTTCAACTAATTGTCTTGTGCTTGGTACGAGGAGACTGCAAACAGATGAGTACACAGAGAGCAGAGTACATACCTCCTACCAGATCAGCATCTTGCCTGGCTTTGTGGCAGCTGACTCAGATTTTACTCAGAGTGGATCCCTTGGCAAAATCTAAGAACCAGAATTAGGCCTGAAACACATCTCTGAGAAGGAAATATTTCTGTTTAATGGCCATTTTTGAGGTGTTTGGAACACTATTTTTTTTTTCCTAGAGCAATCCAGAAGAAGAAAATGACCTGAATTATTTGTAAATAGTGTGGGGTTTTTGTTGAAAAGCAAGCTTTGCTTCACAACTCAAAGGAGAAAGAAAAAAATATATAAAAATCTAAATGATTTTCTTCAAGCTAACAGAAAAACTCTTTCACTGCTATGATGTATTCTGGAGGTATATTTTGTATTTTCATTTCCTCCAAAATACTGAGTATTCTCCTTTCTTTTACCCCTAATAAGTTTGGAAAAAAACATTTAGCCTGATGAATTCTCACAGGATCAGAAAATTCCTTGTCCTGGAAACCTGCAGGTTAGAAGACAGACAGGCTGAGGATGCTCTGTCAGAGGACTCTGCTGTTTTTCAGTGTCAGAGTTTATTTGTAACAAGGCAGCAGGTCTGATAACAGTTGTATTTATTGGGCTTTCAGGCAGACAGAGAGCTGTAGATAGACCCAGGTAGTTATCACATTCTTTTCCAACTTTTACCAAAATGAGATCTGTTTTATACAGCTTACTTTACAAGTAGCACAGGGGGAAAAAAATACCCTGAAGAATTGGGACATTCATTTCAAAACACACTCAAGAGGAAATTTTACATAAAGTAGCTCCAAGAGTTCAATCTCAAAGCAGCCTAGAGTGGTTTTGTTTGCTTGTTTGCACATGTTATTGGAAGGGAGATTTTCATCATCATCATTCTATCTTAGGCTGGCACAGAGCTTCTTGGAAGGGTTTGTTGGGGGAGATTTGCCTTATGGCAATGCATGCTGGTAAGAAAAGAAGGGAATGAGAATATAGAGAGTGGAACAGCCCTAATCCCTCAATCCTAACACTGAAAAAAAGCACTGAAACAAGTTATTTGTCTAGGATAGGGAGAGAGGAAGGCAGGGCATGGGGCACACTGCAGAGATGCTAACAGGATGTTATTTAGGAGCCAGAAAGCTGTATTTATTCTTCTGCTCCCCCCCCAGTCCACCTCTTTACTGGAGCAGCTTTTCATCCAACTGTTTTCTTGGACTCTGAAATCCCATACTCTTATCCCCAAGAACATTATTTAATCAATTCTTTACAGCAACAAACACACACTTTCCTTGGGTATAATTCCAACAGGCAGTTTGTAATCCAAAGCACAGAAGAAATAACGTTGCCTGTTCCTGTGCAATCAGGAGTCATCTTCTGTGTAATTATGAAGCAAAAACTGCTGGAAACCAATTGA
The DNA here is from genome assembly GCA_013399015.1 of Galbula dea. Taxonomy (NCBI): domain Eukaryota; kingdom Metazoa; phylum Chordata; class Aves; order Piciformes; family Galbulidae; genus Galbula; species Galbula dea. The sequence goes on from VWZX01000455.1 coordinate 1,030,803, forward strand.
AAAATGTAATAACTGGTTTGCTGCCCATGATTTACATGAAGAGTGCCCTGACAGCACAACAGCATGACTAATTAGGGTGATCCAAATCAAATGCCTTTGGAGGCTGGTCTCCATCTCACTGCACCCAACTGGAAAAGAAATCCTTAAGAAAATCACCTCTTCCTTGTCACTTCAGAGCAACTGCAGCTAGCATCCTACACTGGGCTGGTGACAGGTCTCTGCCAGCCTCCCAGTCTGTACAGATCTTTGGTGAGCACCACCTTAATCCAGCTTGTCATCAGCTCTCCACTCTACCACTGGGATTCAAAAGGCTGGAGTACCTGTGATCTCTTACAGGAAAACACTACTCTGGGACAACATCTCTCCAGGTGGATGCTGCAAACTGCCATGCTACTCTCCTTCTAAATCTGCCATAATTGACAGGTGCTGTGAGGAGCATGTGGAGCCCAACTGGCCCCAGTAAAATTGAGCCTCTCTACTAAGGTGCACACCCAAAAAGCAGCAGCAAGTCTTGGGCTGGCAAGAGGATGCAGTTCAAAAGCACATCAGGCCTGCTGTCAAGGCAGGGAGAGCAGTGACTGCACACTTCAGCTCCCAGCCCTGACAATGTCCCTCAAGACTGTTTGCTTCTCAGGTTTCTTATTCCAGATCATGCTCCAAGAATGTTTGCTTCTCAAATTTCTTACTCCAGTTCATCCTCTCTGGACAGCTGCAGAACATATCCTGCTCTCACAGCCCAGATGGCAACTACATCCTGGGCTGCAACCCCAGCAACATGGCCAGCTTAAGGATCATGGTTCTGTCTGTCTGTCTGCTCTGCTCTGGGGAGATCTCACCTGCAGTATCATGTCCAGCTCTGGAGTCCTCAGCACAAGAAGGACATGGACCTATTGGAATGGGTCCAGAGGAGGTCACAGAAATGATCTGAGGGCTGGAACCTCTCTGCTGTGAGGACAGGCTGAGAGACTTGGGGTTGCTCAGCCTGGAGAGGAAAAGGCTGCAGGGAGACCTTAGTGCAGCCTTTCAGTACTTAAAGGGCCTAGAAGAAAGCTGAGGACAGACTTTTTAGCAAGTCCTGTTGGGGCAGGACAAGGGCTGATGGTTTGAAGCTAGAAAAGGAGAGATTTAGACTAGAGAGAAGGAAGAAGTGTTTTACACTGAGGGTGATGAAATATTGCAATGTGTTGCCCAGAGAGGTGGGAGATGTCCCATCCCTGGAGCCATCCCAGCTCAGGTTGTTTGGGGCTCTGAGCAACCTGTTCTAGTTGCAGATGTCCCTGCTGACTGCAGGGGGGTTGGACTAGATCTTGAAAGGTGCCTTCCAGCCCAAACCAGTCTATGAATCTATGGTCTACTTTATCCACTGTCCCTCAAAATATGCACTTGAGGCTCACTTTTTAAGCTTTGCCTTAAGAATACTATTCACAGGTGACTTCCTTTTTAAAGAATAAATGTTGCAAGACTGAGTCCAGAAGAGTTGGTTCTTATCTGAGGAATTTCTAAGCACACACAGCACAGTAAACTCATTTGCCACCTGACCATTGTGGACTGAGGGCTTGCTCATGCCAAAGTGGCATAAAAATACCATTATTCTAGAAGAAGAGGGTCTCTTTTTGTTTGTTTGTTTCCCACATTATTTCTTATCCATGTCTTCATATCTCTGCAATGCAAAGGAACCTAGGATGACTAGCTTTTGAGGAAAAGTACACTATTTTCAGGCCAGATACCAGCTGTCAAGTTAGATAGAGAATACTGCATCAGAAATTTTACAGCCCAGTTCACAAAAATTTTATGTGTCTGGAATTCATCTTTTTGTGTGAAATACTTGTTGGAATATGCCATGCACTGTGTGCCCAATGAGTCCATGCCTACAGACCAGTCAAGGATTGTCTTGGGTCAGAGAATGGTCAAATGTGTTCTAAAAAGAAGAAAGAGGTGAAGTTAAAATGCCCCTTATTGCACTGGTGATAATCTGCATGCAAATTGTTAAATGGGATTTAACTGTTTCTTTTCTTATGTATTAAGGAAAAACAAAAAGGCAGGGAAACAAACTCCCTTTTTGATGTCACACATTAACAGACTTTTTTTATATCACTGAGTGCCCCAGAGAGAAGTGAAATGGAACAACTGCCAGAAAAGTTAATTTTAAGACTCTCAGATTTTAGGACCATTATCTTTTATTTCTCCCATGTTGTCTCTGGGACTCTCCAGGTCAAAGACCCTCATCTAACAAGCTTCTCCATTAAGTCCCAAACACAGTCTCAGCTCTGTGGCAAATTTTAGGGAGCTGTTATTTAAGGTAGTGCACAGTTCTAGCTTAGTCAAACTGATAAAGAAGCAGCTGGCACAAAAGCAAAGTTGCCAACCTCAGAAAACCTCAGTCACTTGCCATACTCTAATTGGAACATCCAAGTATGCAACAGGCTCTAATCCAGGAAATTATCTATTACTTCCTCTGACCTCCAAGGTGAGCTGAGTCCTTGAATTCACATCACAAAGAAGTTGAACTTAACATCCCAAAGACATTCCAAGTAGGGTGGACAGGAAGTAAATTAATAATAGAGTTTTTATGCTGAATGTGATCTTTTCTTACTCTAACCACAGCATGCACTCAGAGCTACAATAAAAATGCTGTACCAACCTATTTTGTTTTTCATTTACAACTGAATAATATTCATCTCTTCTGAAAAGTAATGGTTCTAACAGAACTGGCTGGAGTGCAAGCAGTCAGCATTTTCAAGCCTAGCTGTTCCCAGAAGCACTGTATTTTGGAAGCAGCCTTTGTAGAAGAAGATCAAAACTGCAGAGGTATCTTCTGGCTTCTGACAAAGGGAGGGCTAACACATTTTGGAGGTGTAGGTTACCTACCAGCTCAGCTTCACCAAAGATAATATTGTAAGCTTGCATTCAAGCAACGTTGAAGCTGGCATCTCTAACAGTCAGTCAGCTTCTTAGGCATCCATATACCCATGTGCATTTTAATTTCAGATCCTCCAGCATGCAAACACAGGTTTACCAGAGTCATTCAAGCCATGGGCCAGCCTTTGTCAACCCAAGAACCTTGCTTTTGGCCCAATACCCTTGGATTTTCAGTCAGCTGCTCAGCAACATCAACCTGCCGTTCACCCTCAGTCAACAGTGAATAATTAAGAAGCATCAGCACAATTAGAGAATATTTCTGGGAAAAGAACATTTATGTGAAGGTTGTGTACCCATAGTGACATAGCTGCTTTTTGAAAGCTTGGTTTTGAGTAGCTGCAGAGACAAAGCAAGACAATAGGCAAATTACTAACTTATTCTTGAGAGAGCTAACAGTTCACACAGCCATGGTCTGTAAATGGAGGCAGCCACAGGCTCAGACCTGTGGAGCACTAAGAATTGTGTGTCCAGTCCAGCACAACACATTGTTTTACACTGGAAGAGAAGGTTTACTGCCTGCTGTGAGAACATGCATGTGCTCAAAGTGCTTTCCTGGAGAGCAGCCATCGTGCTTCGCGTCTTACAGGAGTAGCATGCTCTTCTCTTCAGGAGAGCAGCAGACAAAAGCTTCTTAATAGGAACCTTAATATCAGCTGGTATCAAATTGGAGCAGGCCCACTGGTATGAGCAGAAGTCTCCTGACTTTGTTTTTAGCAGCTGAAGGAGCAGCTCATCACATCAACCCACTTGCTGCTAAAAACCTGCCTGTCTGTAAGCTCAGTTCACTGAATGCAGAATACTCTGCATTTTCTCTCTCCTTTTTCCTTTCTCTCTTTTTTTTTTTTTTCCCCTTTTTATTTCTTTGCTGGCAAAGTGCCCTTATTATTCTGTATCCTAAAGCATTAGTGGCTAATAAAGAGAGCAAATGGAGAAGGAGATGGAAAAGGAGTTTGTTTGTACTTCACTCTCCATTGGCCCATTATGTTCAAACCCATTATGTAGTTTACCTGATGCTGTGTTCAGAGCAACTGAACGCTGTAGTTCTTTGTGATCCTGACATTTTCTTAACACAATTTAAATTTAAACCCTTTATTAGTCCAGAGAAGGCTGAGTACAAAACAATAGCAGCTCTGGGAGTGTAATTATTTCTGTTCCATTGTCTGGGATGTTAGAGCTTTTGATTAGTTCCACTATACAGTACTTAACAGCTAGCCACCCTCACCCTGGTTAACAATACCTAGCATTTCCCCTGTCCCAGCAGCACTCCAAGTACTGCTGAAATGTTGGCTCTGTCTTTAATCTTGTTATTCACAAACACCTCTCATTTTCTGGGGGGTGTGTGAACACCACTGCACTGCCAGCAGCAGAGAGCACACTGTTGGGAAGGGATCTCTGTGAAAAGGGATGGATGAAGCTGGGGGTTGAAAGCCATTAAAGCTTTCTCAGTATGTTTCTAATGAGCTTATGATGGCCTCACAAAATGACTGGTTTTACTGCAGCCTAGTAAATTACAGCATGCACCAATTAAATCAGTGGGACCCAAAGCAAGCTGTTCCTCATCAGGTTCAACACTTCTTTTAAGGAGTGAAAAATTATGAGATGCCAAAAGAGCTCTATGTTTCAGTCATGACATGTTCTGGAAGTGCAGTGTATTTAGTTAATTCCTACAATTAGCTCTATAACACTTCTCATTGTGTCCCACAGAAACCAAGCACTTCCTCTCTGGGGCTGTTCCTTCAGCTTTCAAAATTGGTGTTGTAAGGCATGTGAATAATAAATTTATCTTGACTGTTAAAAGTTAAATGCCAACAAAATAGCTCTCTGAGGCCTTGATCCTTCCTTCCCCCATGGAGGCCAGTGGCAAAATCCCAACTGATTCTTATTTTTTGATCACTTGTAACCTTCTGTGTTACATTAAACCCACTTTTCATAGATTACCTTCCTGGCAGTCACAGGGAGCCATTAAAAATGCTCATAGAGGTTATTTCTACATCTTCACATATTACTTCAATTCTTTCTTCCATCAGTTTTATTTTGGTGTGACCTGAGTGGATTAGCTCCTGGTGTTCATCACTCCAAGTGACAGCCCTATGAAAGAAACCTTTTTGGGGAGCTGGTGTAGAGATTACAAGAACACACCTCTCTCTATATATACACATATACATATTTATTTCTTTGGCTTTCTTTCTATTTCTTTTTTTAATACTATGGCACCTGAACAATGTTATTTACAGTTTGCTAAACAGTCTGAACTGTTTTAAAATTGCCACTTAAGCACCACTTGACACTCCAAATGACAACAGGCACGCCAGGATGGAAACATGGTAAGAGAACAATTTCATTCTGTAGAGAAAACCCCCTCAAACTCATTCTAATAGTATATAAAAGCTAAATCAATTGGTTGAATGAAGATGAACTTCAGGTGACTTTATGAGCAGTTAGGCAACCTTGGCATAGCTCTCACTTCCCTCCCCTATAGAAATGACAGCACTTTTCAGCATCTCTAGCACAGAAGGCAGCAGCCTTCCAGCATCCACAGTATTAAGTATTAGATTTGTTTCTTTTTAATTACATATTGCTCTGAACACAAGTGACAACATTGGCATATCAATGCCTACATGGCTCTTCTATCTATTTATGCAAACACACATACATATTTGTGGGCAGGAGATAAGGTGGCTGCTCTCCTCCTTTCGGTCAGATCTCCACTGTTTGTCCCTCCCCTACAGGGCTGTGACTGCCATTAATTGACCTCTGAGCCACCCTGTCCACCACCACCTCTAATAGGATGGCATGGAGTTAGAAAATTCAGCCTTCCTGCCTTTTCCTTCCTTCCTTCTTCACTTCTTTCCTCCCTTCCTTCTTTCCTTCCCCAGCTATGGTTTAGAACCTGGCATCACATCCCATGCATATGTGAAGCATCAGAGCTGATTAGTAGAGACAGGAGAAAGGAAAACCATGAAGCACTTTGGAAAGCCTGATAGGAAGTGACTCTTCCTGCTTCTTGATTTATTGATGCTGACAACATTAGTTTTTTTCTCATTTGTGGAAAAAAAACCAACCCAAACCACACAACTGAAAGTACTTGAAAAAATACTGAAGCCAAGTAAATAATGGAAAAAAACCTCCCTCTGTAGGATTGAATGCTCCTCCTCCTGAAAGAACCTGCATGGGTAGCTTAAAGAGACATAAAATAGAATAAAGAAAGAAAAGGTTAAAAATGAAAGGCTTTCAGAGAGGTTTCTTTACAAGCATCCAATATAATTTTCAGATGCTTACAAAGATCCAGCCCAGAAGCTATTTTGCTTCTTTAGAACCAGAGCCAGTGTTATTCAACCTCTGTCAAGTCAAGGTCTGGGGATAACACCACCTTTTCAAAAGCTGTCTTCCAACAGCCATACACCAAAAAACTGACTAATGAGGTCATTTGACTTTAAAGTGTCTGGAGAAGGCTGAACACAAGAAGTAGTAATTTTAAAGGTGAAAGTTTCTTAGGTATTTTCTTTTAAAGGGCATAAGATAATTGCCATTTTTTTTCCTACCATCCCACCTACAGACCTGTTTTAAGTCCTCTTAACACACAAAAAGATGTAACCAGTGTGTCTGTGGATTGTGAAAGCCACCACAGAAACAAGAAGATTTCCAGACTCTCAGTTTACTCTGGGAAGTGCATTTGTGATATCAAAAAAAGAGAGAAAAAATGATGTTATTTTAGCTTGTTAAAAATGCTGTGGATTAAAGGATTAAAGAAAAAAAACAAGAGAGGAAAATCAAGCAAAATGGACACCCCAAGGTTTTGTAGTCTTTAAGCTAAATAAATAACTCCAACTAGTTTGCAAGCTCAGAAGGAGGCAGGTTTTCCTTCACAGGCATTTTCCCCTTCGTGTCTGCATTAAAACTGTGTCATCAGGAGCTGTGTGACAGTTCCTGACACCTAAAATCCATCTGCCTCTTCTCCAGGGAAGAAAGCAGGAGCCAGAAGAAGATATTGGAGGTGTACCCTTTGCTAATAGTTTGGGATCATTCTTGAACTCAGCATCCTGTAAATATTCAACCCTTCTGCAAGACTGTGTTCATCATTTTAGCCAGAATATAGCTGGGCTTAAGGACATGTGTTTTCTTCAAGGTCTCCTCAGCAACTGGTTGGTGAATGTATCAGAAGTCACAACAGCAGTGAGCTTGACTTTGTAGATTTTTTTACTGTGGGCTGGCTGGATTTGATGAATTCTTTTTTTTTTGCTGTGTTTGCTCTCCACAGATACTTGTATAAATCTCCAGAGAGGTTTGTGCAGATGAAATGTTCTCTGTGGGTAATAGTTTGGATGGCTCTGCTCCCCCATCTAGTTCAGCTTGACTTTAGTTCTAACCTTTCTCCACTCTGCTGTTGACTTAATTTGAAAACCAATTAGTTTTTTCCTAAAGAAGTGAATATCAAAGCTCACTGGAAGAGAATGTCACTCCCCAAAAAACAATGCTCTCCACTACTATCAAATGTCTCTGGAAAATATGTTGTTCTGAGTCCTCAAAGTTTGACAATAGTCATCCTGCAACCACCTTCAATCAAAGCTTGAAGAGAAAACAGAAATGTTGATCCTTCCAAAGCTTTACCTCTCATCTATTTCTTAATGATTACAGTGACAGGACAAGAGGTGATGGTTTTATACTAAATTGGGGGATTTAGAGTGGAGAGAAGGAAGAAATGTGGGTAATGTAAGGATTAATTAGTATTAGTTTGTGTTTGAAAATATATAGTGGTGACTGAGGAATATTATTCCTTTTGTACTGAAAGTTCATGCTGACTTGCAAAAATATCTCTAAGTTAGGTCAATGCAGCAGTAATTTGAGAAGGTGAAGGTCTGACTTCTTAATCATGGAGATTTACACCCTTGTGAGATTTTTCCAACCTTGAAATAATAATAAGAGTTACAATAATTCATTCTTTACACCATCCTTGTTCCTTCTTCCTCTTCAAGGAGTTATAAAAGAAATATTTTAAACATTTAAAATACAACTGAAAAAGAAGTAGCCATAAACCTTAAGGTAGATACCATATACCTTCCCTTCCTGAATTCAAAGGAAGGTTTTATTCCATTCTGGCAAGGTAAAGAAGCCTAATATTGTGAATTATTAATGCTTGCATCCATTTTAAATTCTCTTTAGAAAAGAGATGAAAGAGGCCTGGTTGTAAGTGACAATTAGATCTACCATCTACATAACAATAACATTATCAGGAGGTGGTAATCTTCTAGGGGAAAAAAGGAAGAAATTAACAATCTTGAGAATAAGTAGTTAAACCAGACACCACTGATAGAGGAAAAAGGAAGAAATGAACAGTATTGACAATAAATAGTTAAAACAGACACCATTGCTATCAATGAATTTGCTAATTTGTTTTAAAGTCCATGCATTTGGAGCTGGGTGAGCTGAGAACATGAAAACCTCTCAGGATGGCAGACAAGCTACTGGAAGTGAAGGCTCTTACTGTACAGGGGCTTTGTGAGGATTTTAAACCTGGCTGTCCCAATTTAACATAAATCTTCCATACTGCAAGTGAATTTGAGAAGTCATGAAAGCCAAGACACACTAAACTTGGTGGTGTTCAAACAAAGACTGCAAACAAGCCACAGACACCTGCAGAGAACCTGCTGAGGATGAAGCTCAGCTCAGTACACATCACTCATCTGCCCACTTTAATTAACTTCTAACCCAGGATAAACCCATCAGAGAAGAAATATGCAACTGTGCATGAGGAACATGCTAGAAGCAGTGAATATCTTAATGTGAAGCCTTGTAGGAGTCAAATAAACAGAAAAGAGAGTTTTACATAAAGACTTTGGAAACTATAGGACATGCTTGTAAAAAGATGTGCAGAAGAAGTTTACTGTGTGATGTCCAAACCTTAATTGGCTTAATCCAAGAAACTCCTCCTCAGTTTGCACCCTGCCAATAGGAAGCAAAATAACTCTGCTAAGATGGTACAGCATCATGAGGAAACCAAAGATCACCCTTCCCATGGTGGGAACAGGTCTGTAGAAGACAAGACTCATGAAAGGAGGAGTTCAGAGTCTCTCAGCACTCAGAGGAGTGAGTGTGGTTGATGATCTCACAGAGGATAGGTACAGGGTTTGCATTTTTTGGTTCCAGTTCTGTGGAGTACTTCTGCTACAGAACTGACTTTTTTCCCCCTTCCAAATTTAAAATAGATATGACAAAAATAAAGCACTGGTATGTCTACATGTTATTGTCTACATCTTTTTTCCCTAAGAAACCTTTAGCTGAAAAAAACCCCCATTTTAATTACAAAATATTATCCTGGAGCCTCATGAGGAAGGTAATTCACAAGCTGAATGCTTTTGTTTACTTCCATGGCCAAGTTCATCATCTGGTCTATCTCTCCCATGAGCCACTTGTTAAGGCTGTGGAAGGAACAGTGTAGACTCCAGAAGCTGTGGCTAGCACTTACCTGCAGCCACTGAAACCAGGATGCTGCAGTGGGGAGAAAGCTGAAACACCAGGGTCTCAGAAGTACAAGTGCATGGCAGCAGGGGAATGTTTGCTGTTAGAACCTAGGTGTGTATACCTGTAGTAACAAAGGACATGGATGCCTGGGAGGCTATCAACAGCCCCTGTGCTGTTGCCAGGGCTCTGCTTGTAGCTGGGAAGGCCCTTGCAGGGTTAGGTACCTGCACGTTCCTCCTTCGCCGTTGTCACATCTGGATTCATTGCAGAAGAGCAAGGTGACCACTAGCTAGGGCTGAGAGGACAGGCAAAGGGAAATGGCAGATCTGTGAAATAAGAAAACTTCAATAGAATATTGTGTTAAATGGTTTTTAAAAATTACAGATATATCTTTAAGAACAGGCCATAGATCTCTTCTGAGCTGCTGGATGCAGTTATTCATTGTTGTTGTTATTATCACCACTTACCTTGCTCTTAAGATGATAACACTTTATTAAATGGTAGTTCAATCTTTATTAGTGAGTATTTAATTACATGAATGGATTTATTGCACCCATTTTTATTAATTGACCTGTGTCAGGTAGCTGTAAGTAAAAGGCAGATCTAACACACAGCTCCTTAGCTTTTAAATGTGAGCAATAGGATGATACAGCATTACAACACAGAGCAATTTTCTTATTAACTTCTGTACTGAACTCTACCCTAGCCCATAAATAAAAGAGGAGTTAGCCCTAATAGATAAGAGAATTGAGTCAAACAGTATTATCAAAATGAATAAGGGAAAAAAAACCAGCAACCAACCAAACAAGTAAGAGTAAGGAAAGCAAAAGAAGAAAAAGCAAACAAATTAAAATAACATGATACACTGATTTAGATGACATGTTAATCATCTATTATTTATCCTAAGTGCTTTTTGAGTTCTCATCTAATTTCACTGTAACATCCCAGATAGACTGTAGTCACCTTTTCCTGGCTGTTAATAATTGATAAGCAATAGTTAGCTTGCAAATAGGAAGCTGATGCCTACTCTTTGGAAAGCCATGCACTGGATGGCTTCTCCCCTTGGGTGAAATCTGCTCCATCTGCATACAGTCATTCTGTAAAGCATTGAGGGCTTTGGGAAGCAGAAGCCTTCCAAGCAACATCTACAATCCTGACAGCTGATCCTTACATTGGGGTCCTGGCTTTCCTTCTTCCCAGCTTTCCACACCCACTTGCAGCAAGAGAGGCTTTTCTGGGCACGTTGCAGATTTGGCTCATGCACTGTTGGCTTCCAAGGCCCTAGAGAGGCACTGAACACTGCTAAGGAGAGTGTGCTGGATGTTTACAGAAGGATAAATTCCACTATGCCCATAGCACTGCCTATTATTCTGGGAATGGCACTGGAGAGTTCTGATGAGGATTCTGGAGAATCTGATGAGGGCAGCTTGGAGTCAGCCAAGAGCTATGCAGATCAGCTGGGAGTGCATCCCTGGAGCCTGGGGCATGCAGGGTGAATATTCACCCTGTGTAGATGTGAGCAGGACATTTTATGCTTACATTTGCTTTTCCAAACTCATAGTTCTTTGGCTGAAGAAGGATGCAGGAGATTATAAGTGCTATGCTGCTTATGAGACAAATTTTCACACTTTTGACAAACTGGATTTCATTAATTTTCACCTTTCCACTCAGAGGTGGTTTTGTTTTCTTTGCTGTCATAGTCTGGGTATCAAGGAAAATATGATTTTAAAAGACTTTATAGTAATTTCTCATGGTTCCCTGCTGCTACAGTTCTAGGTAATTATATGTCCAGTTCTGTCTTGGCTATATTTCAACAATTACTTGGACAAAAATCATGTCCAGGAATAAAATTCATAGTGCATCAAAGCTTTCTGCCTTCCCAGCTGGGCTACAGCACTTCATGCTACAGAATCCCAACCCTGGCAACATGTACACCAGTAAATTTTGTTTGGCCTGAATTCCATTTGCCAGATATGACACTACCATTTGGCTTTATACTTTTGCTCTCTTCTTCTAAGTCTTCTAATTCATCTGACTTGTTGGCAAAAATGGATGCAGATTTTGTTTATATCTCTCTGTGAAGAATGAACTCTTGGTTATAAATCTAGGGTTTTTTTTCCCCTCTGTGTGGGGATTTGCCTTTGGAACTCCTGAGCCTGTGTTTCACTTGAGTCATGCAGTTAGAGACATTTACTGGCAGACTGACAACACATAGATTAGTTGGCAAATACATTAATACTATATATTATTTTGCAAAAAGGTATTTATACTCACTCTATATATTTTAGGGAATGTTTCCCTAATTCTGAAGCAGTTCCCTCAAGTTGGGAAGCCTATATGGATATTTTACTAACTCCATTAAGATGCCTATCAATTAGCCTTTCATCACAGTTGCTCCCACTAAAGAGTCAGCATATTTAGTAACCATGTGTCCAAAGCATTTAATTCAAGATGTTCATTGTTGCCTCCAAACATGAAAATAACATCATTTCCCAGCACTTGAACTGCTCTCATAATGGCCCAAAACCACCTTAATTTAGTTGTCTAAGTATTCCCATTCAAATCATTTTATCAGTAAAGGCTGCAAATGAACCATGAAATTTAGCTGCTTTCTAGTCAAGTATAATCTAGTGGAATATCTCAGGGAGCTTTAGATCTTGATAGCAAATTTTCTGATCCAGTTTGTTAAGTTCAGTCAGAATGTATGTGCCAGCCTGACAGAAAGAATTTGGAGTTGATTCCTATTAATACAGATGAAAATTAGGACAGGAAATGTCACCCAGCTCTGTGGAGATTCATTCTGCTTTACCAGAGGACTTAAATAATTCCTTTTTCTACACAAACTCTTACTGTTTGTGTTTTAGAAAAGAATTAATTTAGAAAGTTGGAAAGCAATGATGAGAAATCACAGAGCATTCTAGGCCACATAAAAATTCTAATGACCATTTCTAAGCTAGCAGTTAATAAAAGTGGTTTGTTCTCCCTTTAAATTTTACAGAGCTTAGTGAGGACATAATTGGTCATGTATTTCTAGTCTCATTTATATACCATATACAATATCTGCTGTTCACAATTTTATATATGCTAGCAATTGCTACAGATAACAACCACCAAAATACCATGATATGTACACTTTGATTAATGATCTTTATCTTGGAACCTCAACACTATTGTCAGGTCTCAGGGGAGCTCAGATTTGCCTCTTGGGACTATGTGATGAGGCTGTTTTATTATGCTCAACAACCTAATTGCCCAAGTTTTGTTCAATTCTACACCTTCTATTCCAACAAGAGGACAATGGCTTCTGTTTTCCAATTTTCCTGCTTTGTTCAACATAAAAATCACCACTGTCTCAGTCCATAGATCTCTCTGTTTCAGCTTCCCTGTCTCCAGTGGTGCTTATTCCTTCCTCTGTTGCAGGCACACGTTCAGTTAATTTACCCAATTTAGAATCCATTGCATCTCTCTTTCCTTGAAGTCTCTCCCATACTGTGAAGAATGACTGTCCAGGTCCCTTCTATTTCTCTAAATATTGCTGCAATATCTCTAGGAGCTTCTTTTTCCCCTAAAGGACACTAAGACAGCTGCTGCATTTTCCATAATGTCTGTAAATTCTCCTGAGCAGCCTCAATTGGGCTTCCGTGAACTACAGGACACTGTGAACCACAGGACACTCTGAAACTGTTGGGGCTCTACAGTGATCTCCAGTGCTGGCAAAAAGTTAAGACCCAGAGAGAAAGGACTGACAATCTGAACATTTGACCAGTGTGCCTTTGGCCTAAAGCCATGGGGAGAAGCTTATGAGGGTGTTTTGGGACCTACCTCCAACACAATTCCCAGCCAAGCCTTCAGGGGTAGCCTATTGACTTTGGTGGGCACCTAAGCCTTGAGAGGACATTAAAAATGGGACACAGTTTTCAGAGTCAGGGTGAATCAGTTGGTTTGGTGTCTTTTCTTTGGTCATATCTTATTGAGCAGAAAGCATCCTCCTCATTCCTTTTGCCAGGCAGCAGCCAAGCTCTGTGTGTCATATTCACAGCTGACAGGATGGAGGACAAGGGGATGGCTCCTGAATTCCTTTGGACATTCAAGCTAGGATAATGGCAAAAACTAAATCAAGTTTGCTAGTAATGCACATCTGGACTAGAATTTGCATTTTAGAAGCCTTCCATCAAAGCACACTTAGTGTGTCCCTATACCTTACATCCAGTCTGACAGAACAGATAACAAAAGCTTCCTTCATTCTGTGTTGGCAAAACTCAAACTAGAAAGAATTGAGAATTTTCATAACCAGGATATTTTCTTTTTCCTTCAGGAGCTTAAGTTAAAAATAGTTTACAAGTATTTATCCCAGGCAATGGTAATGCTTGAATAATTTTGACAATTCCTTTTTGAGAAGCTTCTGGTCCAGTTCCCAGGGGGTCAGTTTCTGCTTCAACTGTGATGTCTCTGCTGCAATTGCAGAAAAGAAATCAGAAGATGATTAAATATGCAGAGCTGCAGATAGTAATGGTCAAGGCTGAGTCTGCAGAAGAGAGAAGAAATTGTGAAGTAGCAATACAGATCCTCAATCTGGTTTTATCACTGATGATTTGAGATTTCAGGGCATTTATCTACCACCTTTCAAGTACCAGATTCTCTTCAGGAAACATATCATTTACTTTCTGTACTTATTTTCCTTAAAATATTCCACTTCTTATTTCTTGGATTTGTGGCTTGACCTTGAACTGAGACTTCAGCAAAATAAATAGATTATTATCAGGATTAAAACCCCAAATGGTACACTGTGCTGGCCATGCACATCTGAGAATGCCCATTCTGAGACAGCTGAAAGAGGTTTTCAATGGACTAAATATTTATCCTGTGAAATGAGGTCAATTTTTAGCATCTTTCAAGAACTGAGACATGTAAAATCCCTGGTTACTGTCAGACATTCTGCCCATATGTGCATGTATATTTATCTGTATGTAGATGTTATAGTAAATGTTTTCATTTTCTCTGACTTCCTGGAATAACTTAATTTCCTCTTAACTTCCCTTGCCACACATAGAAACGTGGAGTCCCCAGGTAATTAAACACAGGGTGACATCTTTGGTTCTGCAAAATATTGTTTGTCAAATAACATATCCACTGAGTTCAATCAATATTTCCTATATGCCTAGTGATCTAATTAAATAGGTGATCAATTTCCTTAGAGAGATTCTTGAAACAGTTTGGGTTTCTTCCCTAAATCCTGGTCACTTTTAACACTTTCAAATTAAATCCTTATTTCAGTGACTATATTTAAAGTGTGCCTTGAATTCCCTGGAGTTTACCTCAGTATTTTTACTACAGGCTAATAAACTAAGAGGCATACCAGTCATACCAGTAAAACCCCAAGCAAGCTGCCCTATATCACACTTCACACTTCATCAAGATTCTTCCCCCTCTAGTAATACTATTCATAGAGGTTTATATTTGTTTGCTTTGTTTCTATGGTTATTTTTCCACTTACCTTTGCAAGTGTGATTGGTTTTTCTCAGCTTCCAATCTCCACTAGAACATTTTTGAGCTGTCCAGAAAAAAATCACTTAAAGTTCTTCCTGGTTAAATAGAGCTGAGTGAATAGACATGTGATTTATCTACATCTGCCTGAAGGAGGTGAAAACAGCTCCTCAGATCCAGGGAGAAAAACACAGAAAGATTGTTTCACCTCCTAAAACTGTTGGGGTTTTTTTTTGGGGGGGGTGGGTTTTTTGTTTTGTTTTTAAATGGCTTGGTTATTTCCTTTATAAATGACATACATTTAGCATTGCAGCTACCACCACTATCCTTAAAAACACATTATCTTGTGTAATTTTCTAGAAAATAACTAGATAGAAACCCTCAAATTTAAGAAGTAACTCATTCTTTCTCACCCATCCCCTGTCCCAGTTCAAGCTATATTTAGTTAGGAAAAACCTAGAAGCCCAGAGGGGTCTTGTAGCACTGTAAGACTCAAGGAAAGAAGGTAGTAAATTGAGTTCCAAAAGTATGAAGTCAGCACAACTGTGGAGAAAACACCTTTACAGCTCTGTCCCTTTCCTAGCTTCACAGAGAGACTAGAACCATGAATTGTTGCAGTCACCATGGCACAATCTCTGCACACAAGGACCCTGAGAATTACTCAGGTAACAAGGATGTATTAGGATGTGAAGGACAAAGCAACTGAATCTTGCCTCTTAGAATTTAAGGAGGAATTCATCTGCCTTGCAAGCAAACTGGGGTGGTCCTCTTCAGTGTGCCACCAAATAAAGCCTGTATCCATAGACAAAACATGGTGAAGGTTGTTCAGCCACAGACAAGCAATGGACACTCCTTCAACCACCAACTCACAGCTTTCCCAAGTGTTTAATCATCAGAGTGCCTCCTGGCATGGCTTTGGACTCTGCCAACTCCTGCTCCCAGTGAGGATGCTCTATGCAATGGCACAGGTCTGGGCTCTCTCTGGGTGGCTCTGCAATCTCTTTGGATTAAGCTGACCTGCTGGGGAAGGAAGACAATGAAGCATGGAGGATCATGTGGTGCCATACCACATGGCAGTACTGCAAGGGAGTAGTTAGCAACACTGATGAAGTCATGCATGCCGAGGGTCACTTCTTTCCTCAGGGGGTTACTTTGTCCATTCCTTTATTGATAAGGAATCAAGTCCTTATTAAAAAATGAATTAAAATCTTCCTGCCAAGTAGAGATGAAATATACTTTGAGACAGGCACCCCATGGACAACCAGAAAGACACAGAGAAGTTAACAAGCTCCTCAGGAAGTAAAGAGGATGGAAATCATGGGAGAGAGATGTCCTCTGGTTTCACTACCTACTAGCTCTGTCTTCAACATGAGTAGATTATAGTTCAGGGAGTTCACCTAGATCCAAATCCTCCCACTTTTTCACTTAGGGTGAGAATAAATCTAGCTATAGCAGCCAGAAGACCTGAGAAAATGGTGGTAGAGGTGGTTACCCTCACCACCCCAGCTCTCAGAGTTGCAGTCATCTCCTTGTCTCCTCTAGTGGCCTCCTCTGTATCCTGAACATGTAAACAACAGCTGCAGGATGTTAAGAGCCACTAAAAGCTCAGTCCTCAGTGCTTCAGGTATTAAATTACTCAATCCCATAGAGACTTATTTTTGTTCTGACTTTAGACATGTTGACTAAGTAAATCTCATGTTGACAAGAATGAGACCAAATTGGAAGCTAATTTGTTGCTGCCTGATGTCAGGAACAATATAACTTGCCCACTGATGCCACACAAAGAACTTTATTCCTAAATAAAGCACTTGGATAAGAAGCCATCCTCTTCATGTAATTAGGAAATACAAAGGGCAAAGCCCAAATTTAACAGTGAAAGATAAATCCTGTTTACATCCCTGAAGACAAGAGGTTTAGCATAACACAAAAGAGATGGAGGATTCCATTTCTGAAGCATTCTGAAAGCATGTCATCTCTGAGCTATAAATAAAGAATTGTTTCTATATGCTAAGGAAGTAGAGAAAATGACAATGGAGTTTGGCAATTTCAAACAGTGTGCAAAACCTTTATCCTCCCCTCAATATGCATCATTAAAAATACCAAAAAACCTTGATTTACTCCCAGAACATGTTGTGACTCCAGAAAATCCCACACTGGTGCATTAAAAGAAAAAAGAACTTTATTTTCTTAAGTTAAAAGTCTTTCAGCAGGTGATAGGCTGCCCTTGGCCTCAGCATGGAAAAGCACTTACATTTCTACCTTCTGTGAGTGTGGAAATCATCCTTTTTGTGTAAAGCTGAATAAGAGCCTCTGTGGAATATCTTCCCCAAATGACAGAATGGTAGGGGTTGGAAGGAACCTCTGGAGATCATCTAGTCCAAGAGATATCCATCCCTCTTATGGCATATTGGAACAGGTTTGAGATCAAGTATCCATTGTGGGAAATTTCAGTTAGCCAAGTATTGCTTGGATCAATGCTTCATTAGGATGAGATGTAGAGATAACACTTTTGAATGGATGAAGCAGCTACTCCCAAGAAATATGAGTCTTAGAACCCAAGGAAAGATGCTGTTTTGAACTTAGCCATCAGTAGTGCACAAAAACCAGCTCAAAAAGCACTACTGGCATAGTCTCTCTGGAACAGCAACCACAATACAATTGGCTTTGACATTGTAGGGTAGAGAGCAGGATACATAAACCCAGCATGTAGCTATAGAATTTCAAGGAAGATCATGTAGAAAGAGAAAATACTTAGGGAAAATCAGGTTAAAAACCAAACCAACCACCCCAAAATAATAATAATAATAAAAGCAAACCCCCCCAAATCCAGAAAGGAATATTCCAAAAATAAAGATGCTTCACTCAGCCTAGAGTCTGTGAAAAATACTGTAGTGGATAAAAGGTGAAGTGCATGCCACCACTCAGACAGAAAGAAAAGCAACCCAGGAAAGCTGCCCTGGGATCAGTGGGAAAGCTCAGAAGGCTATCCCAGGGAAAAGCCTGGCATTTAGAAAAGGGAAAGCTTGCCAGGAGGAGAACTCCCTAAGCAAAGGATAGGTTATACAGAAGCAGGAAATGGAGAGATCTAAAAATAAT
The DNA here is from genome assembly GCA_013399015.1 of Galbula dea. Classification (NCBI taxonomy): domain Eukaryota; kingdom Metazoa; phylum Chordata; class Aves; order Piciformes; family Galbulidae; genus Galbula; species Galbula dea. The sequence continues at coordinate 1,048,761 of VWZX01000455.1, forward strand.
TTGAAGTGTACCTTGCAAAGGAGTTTCCAGCTGATAACAAACAGTTCTTGAAACACTTTAGACACTGTGGAATTGGTGGGAATATTGATGACAAGTGTGTGAAAGCAGCACTCAGGGCTGCCAAAGGCCACAGCAGAAAAGCTGAGTGAATTCCTTGATGAAGGTAACCCCACAGTGGAAGCAGCCTTCACTTAACTGAACTGCTCCAGCCTGGCAGGCTTCAGAATCTTGACTCCCTCTTTTGACTGCACGTGAGTTTCTTGTCCATGTATTTCAGGGGCTGTGCCTAGTGCACTTCAAGAAGCTGATAACTAGAGTCATTTCCTGAGATCTTTTCTTCTATTATATCTGATAAATGCAAGATTAGATAGTTTGCCCATACCTGGGGAAGAAACTTTTTGCTTTGAACTTAAACTCTTCAGAAAGTTGAGGACCAATGAAGAAAAAAAACCCCAAACAGCTCACCCAGATGAGGGAAAATAATTGAAATGTTAAACATCTGGTTTTGTCAGGAAATAGATATATTGCAACTCCAAACAACTTCAGATATCTTATGATAATTGCTATAAAAATACGAACAGGAAAGAAAAATCAGTGGAGTCAACTTCTCTGAGAACTTCAAACACACTTTGAAGACAGTCTGTTTTCAGCCTTGATCAGAGCCAGAGGAAAATCTAGTAATTGAGTTCAAGATTAGAAATGAGCATTACATTTTAAAATGTTTAAATGTGTAACTTGTCTCTGGGGGATGAAACTTGTTTGGTAATAGAAAAAGATTTTCTTTTAATATGATGCCTTCCTTCAACCTAGTCCATAATGATTACTGCTCAGTGTGCCCACATGGAATTGTTGCCTCTTCATTCAAAGTTTAGCAAAACTAAAAATCAAGTTAAAAGAATGCCAGAAATTTATTTTTTCCCTTTCCTGAAAGGCAGCAACAATATTTGTAGCTGATCAGAATTTCTCCCCTCCACCAGTTCTCCTTCTCTTCTTCTTTATCCAGTATGAATACTCTTTAATGTTTGTAACTTTTTTCTTTCCTTTACTTTCCTTTTCCCTTTGTTTTCCTTTTCCCTGTCCTTTCCCTTCCCTTTCCCCTTTCCTTTTCCCCTTTCCTTTTCCCTTTCCCCTTTCCTTTTCCCTTTCCCCTTTCCTTTCCCCTTTTCCTTTAAACCTGACCTATAAGCCTGTTTCTTGGATTCTTTTCCAGTGCCATCTGGTTGTACGGGCAAGCAGAGGCATTACTAAGTTTCTACAGTCTAAAAGGTGTGAGTGTGGTTCCTTGAATCCTCCCCTGCACACTTCCTATCCACATCTAACACAGTTCATGCTGTGCCATTCATCAGCTGAGCTAGTGCCAGTGGAGGGGAGGCTCAAGCTGTGCCAGTCTTCTGGGAACAGCCCAAGTGTGTTACCCCACAGTTCCTGGCAAGGCAAGCCCCCAGTGAAGGAGGTGCTGCAGCCTTCTCTCATTCAGCAAGAGGCTGAAGGGTGCTTGAGCTAAGTGAAGGCTACTTCTCAGGCCAAGGAGCAGTACCACCGTGTGGGACGTGCACAGAAGTTTTCTTCTCTGAATTTTGGGGACAGGAAAGAACAAGCTTGACTTAGAGAGGTTTCTTTAGGCTTGCTTTAAGCAGCTTGCTTTGCATGGATGAAAAGGAAGCACAGACATCACACCATGTTATGGGTTTACTGGTTTAGTATGACTCATAAGCATCAGAACTGCAATCCAGAAGCACAAAGAGAAGAATCATTATGCGCATTCATCCAGGGAGAAGGGAAGATAATCTGCATGCTTGAAGAGCAGTCATAGCAGCCCAAATTACCTCTGTCTCTCTAATCATAACTGAAGGGTAGAAGCACTGCAAAGGACCCAGTGAGATCTACTTCAGCACTTGCTCAAAGAAAAACAGCCTTCAATTGGTGGTGTGCACTGAGAGAGTGCTCTTAGGAGCAAACTGCAGGGCTACCACCAAGTAATGCTCAAATAGATGGAAATCCCTTCACTTATCAGGATTTATCCAGATATTGCTCATTATCAATGCATTAATTGTGTTGGGTTTTTCTCTGTTGAGAAGAAATAGCCACTGTGCAGAGAAAAGCCAAATCAAGATGATTTTAAACTGAGGGAAAAGGAAGCAGCAAACAGAAGTCTGACATGTCAAATTCTGGCATAAAATCTATGCCTTTATGTAGGTTAAACATTCTGTAAAAAGGCAGTAAATTATAAAAGGAAATGGGAAATGAGGATGATCAGCAGATGTAAAGACTCAAGTCCATGGTGTTCCTAGAAACATAAATCTGACACCTTCTTGCCAGCACCATTGGTACAGTTTGTACTTCTGTCTCTCTGGGACAGAGGAACATCACCATGGGCCCTTCTAGGTGACTGAAAGACAACAAATTACACAAGGATGTCATATTAAAATGATGGAAAGGTTAATGCAAGCAAAAAGGAGACCTTTTCAGATGGCTCTGGTTCCCAAGAACTAATGTCTTGCTGAGTAATGAGAGACAACTCTGGCAGTCACACTGATGTTCCTAGAATCATAGAATGGTTTGGGTTGGAAAGGACCTTAAAGATCATCTAGTTCCAACTGCCCTGCCATGGGCAGGGACACCTTCCACCAGAATAGGTTACCCAAGATCTCATACAACCTGGTTTTGAACACTATCAGGGAAGGAGCATTCACAGATTCTCTGGGCAGCCTGCTCCAGTGTCTACCCACCCTTGCTGTAAAGAATTCCTTCCTGTTTTCTAATCTAAATCTAGCCTCTTTCAGTTTAAAACCATCACCCCTCATCTTATCACTGCACTCCCTGACAAAGAGTTCCTCCCCACCTTTGTTCTTCCTCTTGTATCCATTGTGGAGGGGTCCAATGAACCTTCAGTACTGAGGAGAACATTTGAGATAGATCCTAGAGAATCTATCAGCTTAAAATATCCCCAGCTACCAGCAGGTGCCCAGTGTTGAAGTCTCTAACCAATACCTTCTATGAAGCACAAAAAGTAGGTAATCAAAACACTGGAAATGTACTGAAATCTCTGGCACAAGAAGCTCTGAACCAGCTTCTACCACTGTGACAATTGACCTTGAAGTCCTGGAATAATCCAGGCTGGGACATCCACTGCAGCACAGCTGAGTTTAGAGTGAGTTAAGTGAAAGCCAACTGTATTTTTGGAACTGCCACTTTTGGCATCTCCAAATGTTAATTTATTTCTGCCAGAAATCATTAATTCAACTGATTAACATCTCTTTGTGGGAACAGAGTCAGAACTGGGTGAGGAAAAGTTCTTGAAGGTCAATGTGGAACCTGTGCTGAAAGCAAGAGGATTAAGCATACAAAAGTAGTCAACTAACATAGAATCATAAAATCATAAAATCACAGAATGGTTAGAGTTGGAAGGGACCTTCCAAGGTCATCCAGTCCAACCCCCCTGCAGTCAGCAGGGACATCTCCAACTAGATCAGGTTGCTCTGAGCCCCAAAAAACCTGACCTGGCATGGCTCCAGGGGTGGGACATCTTCCACCTCTCTGAGTAACCTGGGCCAGGCTCTCACCACCCTCAGTATAAAAAATATCTTCCTTATTTAGTCTAAATCTCCCTCTTCTAGTTTCAAACCATCACCCCTTGCCCTGTCACAAGAAGCCCTGCAAAGGAGACTGCTCTTATCTTTCTTACAGGCCCCTTAAGTACTGACAGGCTGCACTAAGGTCTCCCTGCAGCCTTTTCCTCTCCAGGCTCAACAACCCCAACTCTGTGTCCCATCCCTCTGACCATTTGTGTGGGCCTTAATTTCAAGGCTTAAGATAGATCCTTGACCAGGAAACAGCTATTAAAGATGGTTTTGCAACCTTCTAAAGACCACCATGTATCCTCTTTGGCCATGGACTATGTTTGCAGACTGTGCTGGTTATGGGATCTGCAAAAGGTCTAAGGAATATGATCTGAGAAAATGCAATTAATTCTCCTGTTCTCCAGCACAATTCTTATCAGATCTGAATCTCTTGCTGCCTTTTATTTTTTTAGCAGTGAAAGGATGGAGAGTCCCTGGACAGAATTGAAAGTTATCATTACAAAATGGATTAGAAAAATCTAGCAACCACTGGGTTCATCTCCACGTTATTGAGACTAAACCAGCAGGACAGGAAAGTTCACCTCATCTGCCAGTAGCCAAACTGTGGCCAACTTGGATTCTCTTCTCTGATGGAATCTCTGCAGCCACATTCCAGGCTTAAAAATCACTTCTTTTTTTTTTTTTTGGTTTGGTAAATGCTTATTTGTGCCTTCAATGTACCAAAGGAAGCATTTTCAAACCAAAGAGAAGATTTACAAGCCTTAGAGATGATCACTGGTGCCTTGCCCAGGAAAGCTGGCAATTGAAATGAGTTATTGGAAACATCAGTCATTGGACATGAGCAAAGGGAGCAGAGCAGACAGAGTGGCTCCAAATCTTCTTGCAGAATGGAAAATTTTTACAGCCAAATCCAACAGTGAAAAGTGTAAAAGAAAGAAAGTCAGCCTAGGCTCAGAGGCATGTTCCAACCAACCTGCTTGCTGTGAGTTTTGTGTTTCAGAAGTGAAACGCTAACTTGTTGACTAAAATAACAGCTAGAAGATAGAAATCACCCTGTTCCTTTGAAAATAGCTCAGATATTTAATGTGTATTTCATCCAGGTTTGCATAAAGACATGACTACCATTGTCTCTGGAAAAGAGAGAGCAACTTTAAAGTAAGGATCACATTTAAAAAGCAAAGTAGAACTTCCTACTTTGTGATGCCTGCAATTCGTGCGAAAACTGAATCAAAATCATTAACCAAACATGTCAGATTTTGCATTTTCAAGGCAATATGATTTTCCACAGATCTCTTAGCAGTATATTAATGTATCATTTATCCCTAACAGCCTCATATGCCAGAAGATGTAGTATCTGGTTCAAGCATCTCAAACATTCTCTGTTTGGAGTACGAGCAGCATGTAATTAAACAAGTGCCTATGTCAGCAGGGAAATCTCCATTGAAGTGAGGATCTGATCACACTAGCAGTTAATTTTGCAACTGTTTTCATGAATAGAAAGGCTTCTGGTTATGCAAGCCTCCAAGCTGCTTCTATTCAAGACACTGGGACTCTTGGAATCACTGAGACTTCAGCAGAAATAGAATCTAAGTCATTATTATTTGAGCTGCCAGCAATACTTGAAATGCCAGTGACTTCTTCCCTTCTGTAAAATGAAATTTTTGGAAGAGTGGAAAGTGAGTCATTTGGCCACACAAATTGGACCACCTCTTTTGTAATACAAGGAGCTGCCCTAATGGGATTTCTTGCCCTTGCTGACCCACGAGAGAGATCAGGCAGACAGTGTATTTATTTGTTCCAAAAGAAGGTTGATCTTAAGAAGGCAGGAGATGATTTTCCCAAACATTCACATCAGAGATTCCCTTTGCTTGAGAAGGATCAGTTGGCCTGAGATCATAATGCAAACTGTGAATTCTGATCTCAGATGGAAGAGAACAGATCTTTAAAATGGCTGAGGTAGGTAGTTCGTGATGAGGCACCAAGGGGTTGAAAAAGCAGACTAATAATGCTCCCCCCATCACTTCATCCCAGGCAAGTGAGCTAAATTTAGCAAACAAACTGAATACAAGGTTCTCCATGCTTGTCAAAATATGATGGCAATTAAACTGGCATCTATTCTGTACCTCATTTTCTTTAAGGAATGCATTTTTCAAGGCTTTGACAGTTAAAAACTATTCAGATTATTTACGACATTTCCAATGAGTTAGTAACATTTTTTTTTTACTGCATTGCATTTTGCATAATATAATTTGTCACTACTTCTTTATTAAGCTTGTTTTATATTCATAGTTGTCCCACAACACTATATTTCCCTCTTTGTCAGCTCAGAACTTCATTATGAAGGATGAGATTTTATCGTTTCCTAGTGATGCAAATGTCTACAGTGAATAAGTGTCATTATGCAGGAACAGGAATTTAGTTTTCCTCCATTAAGCAGCCAGGCTAATGACTCAACAAGTTTATAGCCCACCACAAAATTTGATGGCTTGGTGTGAGTTAAACAAATGATGGTTACATATTTATATGAAATTGAAAGTGGCTTTTTGGGGCTGGATGTTCTACTTCTCTCATTTAAAGCCCAGACTTCTGTTTTTAATTCAAAGAAGGGACATTCTCAGTTATACCTTGAGATGAAGATGCCTTCTGTTTCTTTTCTATTTCTCTAGGGAAACCAAAAAGACATCTATTTCCTGGCCAGCCTTCAAATCCCATTGACACCCATGGAATCATCCTCATTTAATGGCTTTGAATTCTAACTATTTTCCATTCTATACAGAAAAAAGGCTGTTCAGAACAAACATCAGAGCCAGCTGAAGATGAGATCTGCCATGTTCTCAGCAACAGAACCTTTCCATCTGGGTACAATACCTGCTCAACACTGTTTCAGGGCCAGAGGACAACTAGATAGGCAAAAACACTGCCAAGTTCTTTCTTTTCTTTACTCAGACAGTTTTAAATAATTAAAAGAAAGTGTGAAAAAGACCTATTTGACTATCTAATTCATCTCTCCTCCAGAACAAATTTGTCCCCATGGTATATTTTTTCAAATGCTTTGCCTAATCTAATTCCAAATATGTCCAGGCTTGAAGCTTTCAGCATTTCCCTTGGGAGACTGTTTCTCAATTGAAGGGATCATGCTGGCAGGATTCTTTTTCAGATATTTAGCTAAAGTTTAATTTTTTTCCCTTAATTTCAGTCTATTTCTCCTGGGGATGGACTCACAAACTGTCAGAACTTCCCTAATTTCCTTTGGGTTTGGACAATGTACATCAGCTGAGAATCTGGTCAGGGTTTTCCCTTCCTATTCTGCTAACAATTCTTCTCTCCTCTGGTACATTAGACTATTAATCATCAAGCTCACACTTAGTCATTGCATTCTGTATTTAATAATGCTTTCAGATCCCACTTTCTAACACCATATTGCTTGCTCTGTCAATCATTCCACCCCATAATTCACTTATTAATCCACACTTCATGTAGAGATTAAAATCAGCTCCTGAACTAGATGAAACTTCTCCGTAGGGCTGGTAGAACTGCTGCCATTGTCATACAAGAGGATTGTACTGAGGGGAAGGAAGGAAGATCCTGCTTTTGATAGACTTTGTATTTGATGTTTCTGGTTTCAGATACAAGCAAAGAGAACCAAGAATATGTATGATATGCTTTTGTTGAGGTATTTTTTTTAACTAACAAAAAGGCCTTTGCTTGACCTCTCTCAGGTTTTGTAGAGGTAAGCTGGCTCTTTCAGAACAACTCCACATTTCCAGTGGTGCTTCCTACCTATAATCTGCTTTCTGTCCTCAACACAGACTCATATTACTTGCTGATATAAAATGAACACCTCTAGTTTCTAAATCCACCATAGCCACAATGGAAGGGTAGTTTTCAAGTAGCATGGGAATACTTTGGTAGGAAAATGTGTCATGGCTGAACTGTCCCTGGTTCATCACTCATATGTTCTTCTTTTGTAGGCACTTCAGTTGGTTTCTGGACAAGGCTATCACTGCAGCAAGCTCCAGAAGACCAAAACAAAACAAAACCCCCAATCTTTTCCATTTTCCAGCATTCCCTAGCTGATCAAGACTTATCCAAAACACAGAAGTCATGCTTAATGCCATCTTTTAATAGAGGTTACATACCCTCTGTGAAGTGAGACAGTGGTCCTACCTCTACAGCTAAAGGTCAATAACCAATATTTCCAGTTGAACACTGAAGGATGAACACTTGGAGATGTTCATCTATAGCAGGAGTTACTGTGAGAGCATCAAGGCAGTAGACATTGCCTAGCAATGTTCAATGACACCACCCAGAAGTTTCCCTTAGGTTCTGTGAACTTCTTCAGCCATGTACCACTAGTGCTGGGATCCCAAAGAGTGTTTCAAGAGCTTGAGCAATGTGCCCTTCATGCATACCCATGGCATTGGGAAGCATGTTAAACAAAATTCCTCCAGCTTTTTGTGAGGGGTAGATCACTTAAACATGTTCCAGACTGCAGACTTAGATTTGTGGTATTCTTTTTGCTGCAGTAGAAATAAATCTCCCAGATAGAATGTGTAATGTTAGTTTTTATAGAACAAGGCAAAAAAAAAAAGCAGGAACTAATTCACAAGTTGGCTTTCAGTTAGTTCTACATATCAGCAGTCACAAAAACGAGGTTTGTGGCCTCAGGCACTGAATTCAATCACTTCATCTTTCCAAGTAGCAACCCCATTTTTGCTTCCCTCCAGGCACACACTCACAGGGCCATGATGTTGAATTCTCAATTCAAGTCTGAATGGTTACCTAAGCTTTTCTTTCAAGAAACCACATCACAGAATATTTAGGGAAATTCAGGCAGTTATAGAAAATCACAAAAGCCAGATTTCAGTAATGTGCCAGCTCTAGGGTTTGAAATACAAAATTCAAACAGCTGATCAAGACTAATCCATGATACAGAAGGCACACTTAATGCCATCTTCTAACAGATCTTATAAACCCTCAGTGAAGTGAGTCCCATCTCTGTAGCTAAAGGTCAGAGGTCAAATAACAAAGCTGCATATGTAATTAGACTTTTCTTTTTAATAGGTTTTAGCAGACAGATGATGGGTGAGCTAGAACTGGTCATCTGGAGAAGGCAGCTCCAATTCAGGTTGAAATGTCTGGGAAATATTCCCACTGTCCTGGACTGGCAAAGATTTCAGGGTCTTTTTTTCAGAGAGCTGGATTTGTTTTTCATAAGAATAAAGGCCACAGGTGTTCTTTGGTGTCACAGAGAATTATCACCTCCCATTGATGCAAAATAGAAAGTAAACAATGCTGTCATGTTGTGTATCAGGTAGGTAGGTGACAGCGTGTTCAGAGACCCCAAAAATACTTTAGCCAGGATCAAGGAAGTATCTTCAGCAGCTTTTGGGCCTGGGCCAGATCCACTGAAAGTATTAGATAATTCTTTTGATTTTCTAGTATTTCATTTAACCATAATAAGGTAAAAATAATTGGAAAACAAGCCCTTGGTGCAAGAATGTGACAGCAAATGATAATCTCAATAACACATTCTGTATGTGTTATGACTTAACTTCCTTTTTTGTGCTACAGAATTATTGCTTCCACTTTATTGACTGAGAAACCAAGGCCCTGAAAGACTGTGATATTTGTCAGATATTGCAGAGCTTCCTCATCTCAGTGAATTGCTGTTGGTCCTGTTCCCATAGGTCAAGTGTTCAGCTCCTTAAAATGTTCCACCACCACTACCACAGCTGGGTGACCCTGTGAGCAATCTTTGCAGAGGCTAATGACTTATTTAACATCAGAATTGATCTGCCAGGTATGATCCCTTTGAGTTTGGAGATCTATAAATACAGCTTAATCATTCACAGGGCTTAATTAGCTACTGCATTACTGCAGTTTTATGTTGATGTCATATTATTGGGTTTATAGGAGATAACTGGAGAACCACACTGACTTAATATTGACTAGCTAAGTCTTTCATTCACCTCAGGCTCTTCAGACCTTGTTTTCAGAGGTGCTGCTCTCAAGTGCTGAATGACTGTTAGCTTGGGCTGGTGGCTAGGCATGTATAGAGCTGTTTTTAATTGTAGGATTCTTGATTATTAGCCATCTCCTGAGAGTTTGGTCCTTGATTAAAAAGGATCCACTCCTTTAGCCTCTAGCTTCCTGCCAAGCAGAGTAGCTGAGTGAGGGACACTACATATTCTCTGCCACAGCTCTGTGCAGCAGGTGCCTATTGATGCAATAAAAGTTCTAACCCCAGTGTTCCCTGAAAACCTTTTGATTTGTTTTTCCCCAGTCACATGCAATGTATGCTCATGATCAAATGGCACAGAGTTGGCCTTGCTCCTGCCAGTGCCTGTGAACCAGTGGAGTCAGGTTGTGAGAAGGTCCCTGTGGAACATTTCACTGACAAGGGTTTGCACTGCCTCAAGCAGAGAATCACTTGCCTAACGACTGGCTTTCTGTCATCATTGCTAAGCAAGCCCTGAGAGAGCACTTTAGGTTTGTGTTTAAGGTAAAAAGATGTTAACCTTGATGTGAAATGTTGAGCTGTGCTCTCTAAAACAGAGAGTAATCTTGATTCACTGAAAAAAAACCAAACACAAAACCCAACTCCCCTCAAATTGGTAAAATCCAATAGATTGCAATTAGATATCTTAATCTAAATCACTTCATCTGGAAATCACTATATATAAGAACAGAAGTAGCTGAAGTATTGCTTATGGGAAGGTTGTAACCTATGCTAGTTGCTCTCAGATTGATAGAGCCTTCATCTCTGAAATCATCATCATTAATGGGTTGGATTCCAGGCTTCTGCCATCCTTGCATTTCTGATTATTGAGGGCTCATGGAGATAAGACATCAGTGCTGTGAGTAATGAACCTAACTCATCTCCAGCCAAAGTTACAAAGATCTGAAGTTGCAAACTTGGGTGGTTTGCACAAGTCTCAGTTATCTGAGATCTGAATGGATTATTCCCTTTTTTGATATCTTTAACTTAATTGACAACAGAAATCACTCTACAGTAAAATACATTAAATATGTATGTGTGTTATGGAGTTTAGATGTAGGTATTTAATAACTAGTGCTGAAGACTCTTTCCTTTGCAGCTGGACTCTACTTCTCCACAGTTAGAAGTGAAGACCACCACAGGTTGCATTTCTCTGTGCATCAAGGTAACTAGAGCTAAATAAATAGGTTTTTGTACTGAGATTTTGTTTAACCAATTCCATGGAGGATTCAGTTGTGAAATTTAGATTAGGCTTCAAAGCAAACTTTCACTTGTCTGCAGGCAGAGTAATTTCCTCTGGTGCTCTAAGCTACATCTATATGCAGTTAGAAGTATCCAATAACTATTGCATTTCTCATTCATGTAAACATGGTCTCTTTTTTGATAGAGAACAAGAGAAGCTGATGGCCATTGACAGTTCATGGTTTCTTTCCTGTTATCTGGGCACTGCAAGTCCTTAGTGGCTTTCAAAACTAGGTTAAGTTTCTCTTAAGGCTAAAATAAAGAAGAAATTACTATTTTCAGTCTATACATTTTAAAGAATTAATGAAGATTTAATAAATTAATTGCATGTGCCTTCCAAAACTGGCTTTGCTTGTCTTCAGGTGCAGAATTTCTTCAGCCAACCCAAACAGAACATGAATTGTTCTGGAGATGTAAAATAGCAGCATGGGCCTTGAATGAGTATTCTTGAAAACCCCAAGATATTTCCCCAAGATGTTGAAAGGTTGGCTGATGGTTAAGAAGGACTGGAATAAGCTGTTAATTCTGTCATTTCTCTGGCAGCTACAGTGTTAATCTGAAATTTATTTCCTCTGTTTTCCTGGTAGTAGCAAAATGGAATCCTAGGACCATAGAATGTTCTGATTTGGAAGGACCCAGAAGGATCATCAAGTCCAACTCCTGTCTCTACACAGGACAACCCTGACCCTAACCCAGGGACAGAGCTTCAAGTTCATTGAGAAAATGTTGATGAAAAGCTAAATCTGGCCTTAAAGCTTTTTGTTTGCTGCTGCAGAGAGGGGTGACACTTGGACACCATGAACTTCTTAAACTCTTCTCTCTTCACCTCAGCTCCTACTCCTCTCCCTCATCTTGCCTTCAAGACACAAAGCCTTTAGCACAGCCCTCAAAATATCTTGTTGCCCGTTTTCAACTAGCCAGTAAAGCACACACTAGTGTCATCAACTATCATCCTTCATCTAAAAAACTCACAGCAATCAAGAAAATTTACAATATCAAGTCTACAGAAGGAATTAATTGTTGAGAATAATTTGCACCTCATTTAGGGTTAAAGCAAGACATAGGTGTCCTCAGTAAGCCAATGGCAAAGCTACACCTGGGCCATTCTGCCCTCCATCCTCTCTTCTGACTAAGTAACATACAGAAACTAGGACATTATGAAGAGAAGCTTCAGACAAGGAGGAGAAAGCTTTTGGGGAAGAGTAAACTTCTTTCTAGCATGCATGTGTTTGGCTAACAGTAATTTTAACTATAGAACAGTGAGCACTAAACTTATGCTCATTTTATTGCTTGCACTGCAGTTGCCTAGGTTTTATTGGTACTATTATTCAGTAGTTAATCATATAATATAATAAGTTTCAAATGCATAGCTTACCTGTGATTTTGCTTTAAATTAAATATAGGCATTCAATATTTGTTTCTAGCTTCTCATTTTTCATTAAATCCATGCAATTCTTTAAAATTTAATAAGGTGAGCTTTTTGCAGCCATTTGAGAGCTGGGTGATGTAGTTACAACTCTGTGCAAATAATTCATATGATCAGCCTAATATAACTTTAGTGTTATAGTCACTTTTAAAATTTTAAGTTTGTAATTCAGCTGCCAGGAATCCATAACCAATTGTCTTCAGGTGCTCCTGGGTGACTGTTCCTTCTATAATGAATGACACTGGAAACCTCTTCTTCTCAGAACACATTGTAGGACATAAAATAAATTAAGTTGCAGTTTTACCTGACAATTTTTTTACTACAAGGTCTGTGTGGAATCTAGGTTATGTTTGTGTTGCTGTGTGTGTTGTTTACAGTGCAGAGAGAGGACTCAGGAGCTCAGTCACATGTGAAACACCTTCCTGAGAGATAGAAAGATATGGAATTTCTTTCCTTGATCTCTTATTGATTTAGATATATCCTGGATATCCTGGATTTAGATATCCTGGATATCTCCTGGAGTTACCTCATCACTCATGAGCAGAGTAGCCCCCAGGGGGTAACAGGATCATTGTCATCAGGTGAAGATTTACCCTGAGGGCAATACCCTGCCAGTGATTTTCAGGCAGCATTTATTGATTCCAGAGGATATTTTGTGTCATATCTGATAGCCTTACAGAGTCCCTTCTTTAATGTGCAACTCTGATAATGCCAGTAGCAAACAGTGTCTGCTAGAACAAGTACTACTTGTCCCACTGGCTAAAATCTGACCTTGAAGATGAAATGTCAGGAACCTATGTTGAATTCAGTGGTGCCAGTGCTCATTGCATTATGTTTCTAGAAGAAATAAAAAGCATTCAAAGATAGGTGGTCAAAAGGGTGACAGGCTGCAAGTGATTTCTAAGGGGCTGAAGTAACCAAGATGATTTGGGCTGATTAGTTTAAAAACCCCCAAAAAGACAAAATAGCCACTGCAGGGGGAAGAGGTTTGAGCTAGGTAACCACACAGAAGTTGGTGAGAAGGTCAGTAAGGAATTTCTGTTTACACTCTAACAATACCAGAACAAAAATATTTGATGAAATAGAAAAGCAATATATTTTTACACAGTTTGCAATTAACCTGTGGAACTGGCTGTCAGGAAATATCAGTGCACTCCAGAGTTTAGGAGCCTTTGAAAAAGAGATGACATTTTAGCTGGGTAATGAGAACATCCACAGTTAATTTAGGACAAAAATACTACTTTGGACAGGATGCAAACATTCATACTTGAGGATATTAAACAAGTTTCATTTAAAAGATTGGAAGAATTTTTGTCTGGAAAGATCTGTTAAACATTCCCTGTGCATTTCACAGTTCATTTTGTAGTGCCCACAGCCAGCCAGACCCTGGCACCACAATGGCTGCATGGTGACTGGGTGTCCACTGATAATGTCTTGCACTCATTGTATCCAGAGATACAAGATTCCCACCCTGTGTAACATCACACTCTTCATGTTACTGTAAAGCACACAGATTCCTTCTGGAAGACTTTCCAGGCTCTAATTTACTCTTGGGTTTACATTTCTATTATTTTCTGGACATTAGAATTTAATTAGACTTTTCAAAGGTAGAATTAGACTCCATGAGGTGGAAGGCTCTCTTTGAGAGTCTTAATGCATGGGAGACTTTGGTCTCAGTCTTGCTTGTTGCTTTCTACAAAGAAAACAATATTTCCCTTTTTCTTATCACTACAATTCACTATTGTACCTATAGTGGATCTTGCATTCTTGGATGTGACTTTCTCCTGTGACTATTCTTACTCTAAACTTTTTGTTACTGAACAGAATGGAAGCTTTATTCAGTTCACTCTCTCTGTCCATGGTGTTCCATTGTCTGCTTGTTTTGTAAAGAATTGGAAATGTGAGGAACTGTTCATTAAATTAATCCTTTCAGTGCCTACATCCTTCAGTTTTACACACACACACACAGAGTCATGTATTGTGTTTGCAGTTATCAAGCTAAAAAGCAAACTTCCAGCAGTCTGCTGTATCCCTGCATGGGGATGTTAAGGCTTTTGCAATTATTTTATTTTGTTAGTAAAAACTAAGGGTAGCCAGGGGAGATGAGCCAGAGGAAAAAGACTTACTGCCAAATTTCAGTATTTTTCCTTGTTGAAGGAGGAGAAGATTCCCAGAAGTCATTTTGAAAGGTGAAAGTCTTGAACAACCAGCCCAAATTCCTGATGTCACACTGCTGCTTTTCCTCCTTGAAGCCAAAGGCTTGACCCTTAGCCTTTCATTTCCCAAGCAGCTGACTTAACTCCAACCTATTGAACTGCTCTGGAAAGGGCTGTCTAATAATTTAATCCAGTAGAATAATTTGAATAGCTAACTAAGAAAGGGACTGACCCCTCCAGTGGGGTTAGGATGCTTGCCTGTTGCACAGGATGACTGGAGGCTTCTGACTACAACTTCAGCTTTTGTCTTTTCCCCTGGTTTGTTGCTTATTCTGTTCTTGGGAAGGAGATGCTGAGGTCTTCAAAGCACAAATGTTAAGCTGCTGCCCTGACTTCCCCTTTTCCAAAGTCCATCTCTGATGACATTTTGTGGAAAGCAGACTCCTAAGACTAAATGACTATCTTTGTTGTTGTTTCTTACCATCACTTTTATTCTGAATGTAAATGAGATGTAGCTGAGTAGCTGATGAAATTATCATTGAAACAACATGTTCTCTAACCCCATTAAATCTGCATTTTCAGATAAAAATATTCTGTTGGAAAATTCCCAAATGGCTTTTATAGTCAATGCATCCTGTTTTCTTGTTTCCTCTTACAACACCTAAAATAACAACAAATTACAGAGAACAAAACCTAACAAATCTCTATTTCATAGACTCCAGAGCTCTCTCCCAGCCTTCACAGCTCATGCATCTCTTTGGGTTAACATTGTATAGAATAACCTTCAAATACACCATCCAGATAGAAAGTACTATGGCAAGTATTCTGCAGAAAGCTTTAGTGCATTGAGCATCTTAACACCAATAAGATGCAGCCAGTTAGCTGAAAAAAACTGCATATGTGCTCATGCAAGTGATTGCTGAGGACTCAAACTCCATCATATCCAAGAAAGCCCTGTGTTGATGTGGAGAGTTACAGGGAGGTACGAGCTGCCTGTGGCATAACTCCCTCCTCAACATTCAGTTCCACTTTGGGCAGTAAGGGAGGTCCATTCATAGAGGGTGATGGCAGAAATAACTCTTTCAGCAAGAGCTGGTTTTCTACCTTGTGTTCTTTTGGCTATTATCTCACTAGAGCCCAAATTGCACTGGTTTGCAGGAGTTAAGTGCAACTGAACAAGAACAAAGTGGTGAGGTTGTGCCTGCTCTGAACCTTGCAAAGAACTAGTTGCTTTTTTCCAGGCTCTGCCCTTTCCTTCAGAAAAAAACAGAGTCTTTATGATCATATATAGAGCCAAGACCACATAAACAGTCAAAACATCCTTCTCCAGCTTATCATCAAACCAGCTATCATGGAAACCCAACTGGGTATGGGGAGATGGACAAAGATTCTCCCCATCCCTGCTGCTGCCTCTATGGGGAATCTATTCAGAACAAGCTTCTTGGGGATACTCCATTAGCTTAAAACATATTGTATATTAGCTTAAAACATATTGTAGCTCTTGTTGTTGTTGTTGGGTTTGTTTTCCAGCCAAAAAAAACCCCTTCAAAAGCATTTAAACAACAATGGGGCCAGGCAAGATTGTAGTCTGAAGTTTAAAAGCAGAACCATCATCAGAGAGCCTCCTGTAGCCATTATTTCTTTATTCTCTGTTTCTTGCATTAAGCCAATTACTTAATGGACAGAAAGTTATTTTAAAATCCTTCAGAGTGTGAGGAAGATGACAGAAAAATCTCCCTAAGCCATGGAAAACAATGTATAAATAATAAGAAGCTAATCATTGCCTTTAATGAAGAACTGCTCACAAGGGAGAAAAGCCACGCACGCAGATGGGCTAAAATTAAGTCATCCTACTTACATGTTCGTGTCCCCGTGAAGCATGCTCTTCAAGCAGCATTCTGAAGCTTAAATGCTGCTAGGCTTCATGATCCAAGACATATGTAGGGAGAAGACAGTGCTGTACTTGTGTCAGCTCATTTTTGGCAGCTCTCCTGACTCCAGGAAACAAGAGGAAACTTCATTGTGCTATTTCTGTTTGGACAAATTCTGCAGAAACCAGACATTTCTCAAACCTCCATCCTCCCCCTCCACCCCCAAGCAACAACTAACCTCCAAACCCAAAGAAGATCCAAAACAGCTGAGGGAACCTGATAATTACATACTTGGCTACAGGTGTAGAAAAGGCTAAAAGGGTTTGTTTTCTCCAGTTGTCTGAATTTGGGTCCTTTAGTTGCAGCCCTTTGTATCACCTAATGCAGACACAGGCTCTAGCTACTCATCTCAGATAAGAAAAGTCCAGCTTTAAAGCCTTTTCATATCAGATGGAGTCACTTCAAGCATTCAGCAGCTTTTCTCCATGCAGTATTAATGACCAGTTTCTGACTGTAGGTAGATAGAAACCAAGAGACAACAAAAAGGATTTATGTGCTTACTAAGTAATAAATTCCTTCCCTTCCTTCCCTTCCTTCCCTTCCTTCCCTATTATTTGATGAAAAATATTCTAACAGTGGCCAGCAGAAGTGACAAACCCATGGGCTGGACCTGACAAATGCTGGCTGCCTATCTTCTAGCCAGAATATCTGGTTGCCAGTTTCAGAAGTCATTTTGCAGTTTGAATTAATTGCTAGAACAGTATGAGAGGGCAAAAAGTTACCATTATGGGAAAACACTGATCTAAACCTTCACAAATATTCAGAGAATAATGTCTGACCTCCTCTCCTCCCCATCCCCCAGGTGATCTTTTATTCACATACATCCAATACTGATTTTCAGAGACTTCCAGTCAGTTTTATTTCACCAAGAGCCCTTGTCAGTCTGCTTGTGCTCTCTTGGTGTCCAACAGCAGCAGCTGCAAGTACTTGTTGGCAAAGCCATAGGTTCTCCCCCAACACCTCATTGAGCAGCAGTTCCTTCCTGCACAGCACAGGCAGGTCCTTTCCAAAACAACTTGATGCAGAGTGGCTAAACTTTGTCCACATCTTGCTTGATGAGGTGAATGTTTGACAGAAATACCTTCCCAGTGACCATGTTTTGAACCTCTCTTACCTCTTCCAGGAGTTGCACCACTGGCTTCACCTTTAGGGTGTAAGAAGCATGACTAGTGAGGCATGGAGTGCAACCAGGGCACAACAGTTTGGTTTCAGCAGGTTTAAACCCATTACAGAAAATATTGGCTTAAACAGTTGGTCTTTTTACTACAGAAGAAAAAAGTGAGGACTGCAGGGGGGGCAGGGTGGGGCAAGGAGGCAAAACTAACATCTGTAGGGTGAAAGAGGGAGGTGGAAAAACTAACATCTGTAGGGTGAAAGAGGGAGGTAGAAGGTAAGGTTCTTCAAAAGCATGTAGTCCAACATGGAGTGGAGGTGTTGGGGAGATGAAGTTCACACTTTAAAGTGTCTGTTTGTCTTGAATCCTTTCAAGCAAGCAGAGGAGCTCCCACTAACATCAGTAAGTTTTACCCCCATCTTCCTTTTCTAAAATATATAATTATTTAGTGCTGAAGAGCTAAGGGAAGTAACATTTGACTCAAAACTCTTTTCATTAGGGTATTTTTGGGCTATAAAATGAGTCTGTGTAGGAAAAAAAGAAGTTTCTGTTTCCTACTATCATGCCTCATTATGCAGTGAAACTATTTCTAGGTTCAGAAGACCTGCTTGACCACACCAGTCCTGTGTTTGCTTTGCACAGAATGCCTGGAGGTGGTTTGTTTTGCTCTCACTTAATCTAGTTGTGCTATATACTTATATTGCCTCCTCTACCACTCCTTCTGCAAGGCTGTGACTGCAGCACTTCAGGATTGGGTTAGCAACTCTCAGGAATTATTCTTTGTGGAAGAAAGGAGAAATACCTCCAACTAGTTAGCTAATGTGCTATTTTGTTCCCTAAATTCTCCTTTAATAGTTAGTGTGCATAGACAAAAGTTGACCCAGGGCAAGTATTGGGTCCAGTTTTGGGCTCCCCAGGTCAAGAGAGACAAGGAACTACTGGAGAGAGTCCAGCAGAGGCTGGGAAGATGCTGAGGGCACTGGAGCAGCTCTGGCAGGAGGAAAGGCTGAGAGCCCTGGGGCTGCTTAGCCTGGAGAAGAGCAGCCCCAGAGGGGAGCTGCTCAATGCTGAGCAAGAGCTGAAGGCTGGGGGCAAGAGGCTGGGGCCAGACTCTGCTCAGTGGTGCCCAGGGCCAGGACAAGATACAAACTAGAACATAAGTCCTGTCTGAACATGAGGAGGAACTACTCTGCTGTGGGGGTCCCACTGTTGGGACTGTATTCCCTGTCTGCTCAACTGATCTGTATAGTGACTGCATTTAGTTAAGGAACCTTTTTTGTTATTAGAAGCAGCACAATTCTTCTCTCACTCTCAGCCAGATGTATTGACTAATGAGTCATCTAAACCTATGTTTGCAATATATATAATGAACATTTATGGAACCTAGATAGGAAAACTGCTTTTTTCTTTTCCCCACTATTGCATCTATGTATGGTGTGAAGCTAAACAATAAATCAAAGGCAGCCCTGACAAAATTCTAATTATTTGATTCTCCTGATGTATTTTCATATAAGCTGAATTGAGAAGATTTCTTCCCAGCCCTTTTCAGATAGCTCTTAAAGACAGTTAAGCAGATGTTGCTCCTGAAGAACAAAGGCAAATGCAATGTTCCTCAGGAATTCCTGTGCCATGAGAGAGGTTTTCCCTAGGTGCTGCTTTGGGTATGAGAACAGGGATGGAGGAAACAGAGACAGGCAAAGAAGAAAGCCTTATTTCAGGGTCATTTCTACCAGCATCAATACCAGTTTAGCAGACCCTGGTTCACTCCTCACTTTCAGCTGCTCATTTCTGCCTCCACATACCACCTCAGTGGTGGCAGAACAACTATTTGTGGGGCTCTGCACTGAACCAGACAGAAGAACTGGTATCTGTTAAAAATACCAGGGTATTTTTAACCTGTTTCAGTTTCTGGGTTGGCTCACCACATGGCCTCCCAGCTCTCCTCCCCAGTGCAGGGGCAGAAGTTGGGAGGCAAGGGACAAAAATGGGCAGAAAGAGCTTACTCTGGTGCTGCTGCTGAAGCCTGTGGAAGCTTGGCTTAAGCCAGCTCCCATGAAGATGCTCTTGTAACCCTGAACTTACAACAAAAAGGGAGTGTGGGCCAAAAGAGGCTTGGATCCTGAAGACTAAAACTGCACCAGGATTTCTCCTTTGGCAAAAGATTCCTCTCTCTGATCATTTTTGTAAGGAAGCAGACCTGAGACATTTCCTGCTCCTATCAATTTCTGCTGATTTGAATGAGTGCCAAACCCAACTGGTGAAAAATGGCTGAGAGCCAGACAAAATAGGCACAAAGGTGAGAAACCTGAAACATCTCTTGGTCCATTTTTCTGCTTGCCTTCATGAAGTTACA
The DNA here is from genome assembly GCA_013399015.1 of Galbula dea. Lineage (NCBI taxonomy): Eukaryota > Metazoa > Chordata > Aves > Piciformes > Galbulidae > Galbula > Galbula dea. The sequence continues at coordinate 1,068,565 of VWZX01000455.1, forward strand.
GGAACCAGAAAATCAGCTCAGCAGTAATTGCAAACAGCTTTCCCTACCCACCTCGTCTGATAGTCCAGGCCACCAGCACACACTGGCTTATGGGAAATCTTCCAGTAGATTAATTTAATTATCCAGTGTATTTGGCAGTTATATTGGCCAGTCTTTCAGCATTGAATTGTCCAGTTGTAATTGGTGACATTGATAGCAGCAAGAGTATTTTTATGCAGCAAAACTACATGCTTTAGTAGGTAGTTTAGTTTCTCCTTTGAGAACTTGAGGTTTTCTTTCTTCCAGAATCAAAATCAAGAGCTTTATTTCAGGTATCAGAGAGACAAAAACATTACTGGAGCTTCCCAGAGGGTTGTGCAGCAGCTGAGTGTTGGGAACTGCTGCATCACTTGGGACAAACAAGCAAATGCACACAGATAAAACATGGCTTTGTCCTATTTAACTACCTGAAAAACAATATCAAATCATCTGGCATTTTTCATGCCCTAACAGCAACCTGATCTTGACTTCAATGGGAATCTGAGACCTCTGCATTGATCTAGTCATTATTCCTGCCTGGTAACCCCTTCCATTTCTGCCAAAATATTGTTTGCCTGTTCTTCTTCTGTTCATAGCCAATACATCTGTTAGACAGCTTAAACAAAGCACGTTCTGGTTCTAGAGTGATGCACATGCTTAGCTTTAAGTTTGCAACCAGGTCATGGAAGTCAAAGTTGTTTGAGTCTAAGAACCTCCATAACTACCCAGAGGATTGGGTCCCCAAGCCTTGTAAAGATAAATATCAGAAACACAAATGAAAACACTTGAGCATATGCACAGCTTACTGTAGCATTACTAAGTCATTAGGGGTGATTGCTTGTGCCAGCAACCTAATATAAACATTAGATGATTTTGCATCTCCCTGATTGATCATACATTTGTTAGAGATGATGAGATGAAATTCATATTTCCATGCAGCCTGAAAAAAACCCAACTGATAAAATGGAATAAGTCAGTGTAAAACAGAGAAGACCTTCCTCCCCATCCTGAAGGTCATTTCTTCATGAATACAGAAACGTGCCATCTCTTGGTGCAACAGAACAAATATATTCCCTAGCATAATGCTCTGTGTTTATATTTTAAACATTTTAATGAAATATTAAAGAGATGCAGTTTGAGATCCTGTTATTAAGCTATAGGAAAGGTCAGGAGAGTAGAGAGACTGCAATAACTACTCTGAACAAAGTTGTTTATTATTCAATAACAACATGAAGTTTTAACCTGGAGCTGATATGCAATAACTACAAATCATTAAATTATAACTTTCTTGCTTCTCATTTTCTGTAAGTAATCTTTTACTCATGGGGAAGGAGGGAGGTATGTTGTTTTTTTCACATCTATGTTCTCAGACTCATCTCCTTCTGGCCCCTGTTTTATCCTTTGCATCCTCCTCTCCCCCCCAGTTCTCTCCAATCTGATCTCATCCATATGGTCTCAGACAAATTGGCTGCAAAAGATGTGGGTAAGGTGAGCAGATGTCCTGTGAAAAAAAGTCATCAGGGTGTCCATTTCCCCCCATTTCTTCACATTACTCAACTCAGTTGCACAGTAGGGGAAAAATAATAGGCAATTTACATAATGGAATCCTTGGATAAACCTCTGTAAAAATACTGGGAAAGAAACTTTGGCAAGAGTTTGTCAAAATTAAAGAAAGAAAAACAAAAAACCACCCCACATTGTTCATTCTTTGCAGTTATGCCAGCAGGTTGTCTAAAACATCTGCTCTGGTAATATGTCACAAGAAATAGCCTGTGCAGGTTAGGCCAGTACATAATAGAAGTAAATGTATTTTTAAATGCCAGGTTTTAAAAGAAGACAGATCTGCTCAGTATCTCATTATAAGGGAAATGGCTTTTCATGTCACCCCATCAGTAGTTGTGCAGCTTTGGGGAAAGTTTCAAAGGTTACAATCCATGCCTTTTAACTCTTAGCTACCTTCCCAGTTTTTTCTCCCCATGAGAAAACTCAGGATGGTTTTAATTCTCAAATAACAAAATTTCCCTTGCATCTGCATATAGCAAATATTCTTCCTATGTCTGGGCAGGAACACCATGTGGGGCTCCTGCTCTAGATGTTTGCTTCTCTGCATGTGTAGATGTCTCCATGTACCTGTACATACAGGAACCTCAAAAGTCTTTACAGAATCATAAAGGTTGGAGAGACCTCTAAGATCATCAAGTCCAACCACACCTATCACCAGCCAGCACACCACTAAGCCATGGCCCTCAGCACCACATCTAACTGTTTCTTAAACACCTTTAGGGACAGATTCTGACTTTACCACTGAAGTAAAATCCCTGAGTTCCCTAGCACTGCTTAGTCACATTGCCGAAGCATGAATTCAGCTCTCAGAAAGCTTCAGCTTTCCCTGAAGAAAGCAGAATAAACTTGTCTTAAGTCAAAAATCCTTGCATAAATCTGCATGTTTTGGACTCAAATTCAATCAGCCACTAAAGTGTGTACTGAATACCAGCATACTTTGCCCAATTTGACCAAAAGAGAGTTACTTAGGCATGTACTCACATCATTTACTAAATCAGGGATTATCCAGCAAAGTACAAAAGTCTTTTAGGTGATACAAGGTTTCTGACTGAATTCAACATGTAAATACTTGACTCCCTTGGAACTGCTTCTGATCTTACAGTTGTGCAAGTACTGAGAGATTTTGGTGAACTAGACACATCATTAAGTGTGCAACAGCAACAGGCAGTCATTTCCTTTTCTTTACACTGCTTGTAACTATATAACACAAACAAAATAAGAATTACAGTGACCCAAGTAAATAGGCAATATCTTTCTGGATGCACTGTGATTATCTCTGAAGCCAGTGAGTTATTAAATCAAACAATTTCACATCAGCCAATGCAGAGGTTCATAGTGGTTTTGACTAAATCTTCTCTGGGAAGCCAAGTATATATCATATTTCTAGTTAAAAACAGAGAGAAAACAGGCCCAGAATAGAGACAACCTGCACAATGTTTCATTTACTACAGAGAAGTCCTTACCCTGTCCATGTTGGTGAAGGGTTTTGGATATCCCAGTGCACTCCTACTCACTTTTCTGTAGTGGCTCCAGCTCTAGTTTTTCACAGGCAAAACTCCTACATTGTGAGAGCTTTTGAGTCTCTTCCCTTGTGGATGTGGCCAAAACAGTAAAACTCAAAACATTTTCTTTTTTCAGACTATTTCTTCCTTGCTTGAATTACCTCTTGATTAAAAGTGAAGAGAAAAAGCTTCCACATCTTGCCTTTGCCCAGGCTAATCCCTGATATCTCATCTTTGCAAGTGTTGTTTCAATAAAGCACTGTTTCCTGTGTTGGGAAGCTGAATCTATTGTAAAAGCACAATTAAGAAGTGTGAGAAATGAGGCAAATGAATGAGGAAGTCTAAAAAGGTGTCAGGAATAAAAAAGAAGGTCCTGGTTATCTGGGGAGGGTTCTGCTTTGCATTGCTATTCCAGAATAGTGCTCTGGGCTCAACTACTCTCCATTCCTTAACCAAATTACCTTTTCAATCACCAAGCAAGTGCCACATGCTTCCCTCATTTCTGCTGCACATATCACAGATTCTCACTCATTTAAACAAGAGAGACATGATAAGTGTCCCTTTAGCTGAAGGAAACTCATCTGCACTTCTCCTAGTGCAATTTTCTGGAAGTTACCATGGTGAGAAAGGGTTTGTTTTGTTTATTCACAGATTCCTGCTGAGTTCTGACTCAGTCCAGAAGTTATTCCTTCTTTACTTCATTACATCAGCATCATCCTTCTGGCCAAGGACTAGTCAAGACTCTTCTTCAGTGATTGCCAAAGTCTTCTTTGATCTCCAGAGGACAGTTATGGTTGGATGAATAGCTTCTGAGTCAGGGAAAAACCCCTAGGATTTAGAAATGAACTTCAATTTCATTCATGACTCAGCAAGAACACCAAGGCTCCTAACATGCCTAGCATAATAATGTTTAGGGAACTCACTAAATCTGGGTTCATTTCCTTGGAAATAGAGTGGACAGGTGTCAGAATGCACAGGTTAAGACTGCTTATGTCCACAGGTTCATAATTTGCTTAAATTATGTTTTTCTTGATGGACTTGTACATGCCTGGTGGTGCAGAAGCATTGGCTCCACTGTGTCATGTGGTGCTGAGATTGTTTTTCTGGTGGTGCTAGAACCAAAATGGTAAAGCCTCTCACAAGAGCTGAGGTTAAGCAATTGCATAAAAAATACTAATCTCCTGGGCAACACTGGGTTTGTTATGTTCCATTTCTTGCCTCTGGAATATCATTTCTTACTTGCAGTTCCTTAAAAGGTTGATAGATGTTGTGGAAAATGAGCATGGATAGGCTGAGTGAGGATTGAGCTGCAATGCTTTGTGGACAGCTAGATGTTGGTCATGACTAAGTAGACTTCTTGATGTAACAGTTACTGTGGATGGAGGAAGAGGGAAACAACAGCATCTACTTCTTGGCTTCCAAAAATTCTCATATATGAATCCTATTAAATCTTCTGAGCTGGTGACAGGGAGTACACCTGGTTCCATGCCTCTATCTCCCTTGAAAACAGGAGGCCATTCAGTCTTGATGATTTCCATTTGAATGTGAATGTGGGCTGGTCATGTGGTAGCCCAAATTGTCCAGACCTATCTGTGGGGAGCTGACCAGAAGCTCTCTTCTCAGAAGGCCTGGACCAACAGATATTAATGAATGCAGACTTCATATGACACAAAGTGTCTACCAACAGACCTGCCATTCAGTCCTGGGGAGATCCAGCCACCCAGCCCTTGGCTTCTCACACACTCAGGGGCAGAGAGGATAGAGAAAGATGCTTTATGAGTTCAGTGGCTCCTTCACTGGAAGACTAGCCAAGCAAAAAGGAAACTGGAGAGAGAAAGACACTGAGATCTGGGGGAGAAAGAGGCACTCATGTTGGTTGGCTTTCCAGGTTTCTTTTGTTCTGGATGAAAAAGGTAATTTTTCAGTTAGCTAAAGAGGCAGGATACTTTTGGATGACACTTTTAAAGCTTCATTGTGCCTGAGTTTCAGCTATCCTTAAGAAGCAGAGTATACCTGTATGGGATTGCCAATAATCTTGATGTTATGAGTGATGGGGTTGGCGTGGTGTGGGTTTAGGCTCTGGTCTCTTAGCACTCCTCTGAGGACCTGAAGCAGCTGTGTCCCTCAGCTTATAACAGACTTCAGGAAGACAGTCTGTGTGTGTAAATGTATGGCAGAGGTCATCCTACTGAGCAAAAGTCTAAGTAAATCTTAAGACAACATACAGCATTTTACTGGCATCCAAACTCAATCCATGCAGGGAAAAGAGATAAAGGATGGTACCACATCTGTGTGTTGAGCAGCCTGAATTGTGTTAAAGCTGTGGCTAGTGAGGAAACCAGCAGCAAAAGTCTGAATTTCAATAGATCCAGCAACAAGTTTTTACACACCATTTTTCTCTGCCACTTCCACAAATTGCCTGTCATTTACTATTTTTCTATTCATTCACAGTAAACAGTTGCAGGAATCAGTGCTTTGTGCCCACTGTGGAAATCTGATGGCAAAAGGCCAGTTCAGGAGGGAAAAAAAAAAAACCAACATAAAAATACCAGCAAGAGCAATTTAGTATTTTATCCTAAATTTTGTTCATGCTCTGGCTCACTAGATTCTTTTGCCTTGAGCAATTCTTTGGTAGATAGCAGAGATCTCCATGCCAAATCTAGAAAGACAGTCAGATTGCTGCTCTCATTTTCATCCTCAACAGACCTTCAACTTTCCTCTTCCATCATCTGTGCCTATATTAGGAGATACATATATTTATATGAGTGTTTGTGGCACTGCTTGTGTAAGTGATGTGTGTGTGTTTATGCTCTTCCCATGGTATCAGTTAAACACTGCTGCAGTGTTCAGCTGTGAGCTCTGAGTTCCAAGGGCTTCTTCCAAGGGGAAGAATGGCTTTAGAAGGGTTCTAAAAGGGTGAAAGGCAGTTAAAAAGGATTTACAGGCCTTGCTTTTTCTAATATTCCAATTTCAACACTTAAGCAGGTCCCTCAGTGTGGCTCTGTGGTGCTGCTTGGGTACCTGTGGAAATCACTTGGTCTGTCTTTGGTGCTTTTCACTTTCTATTTCTACCATGATACAACAAACTTCATCTAATGTACAACAGGCCTTGAGCTTGGCTTTTGCATGTGGTGAAAAGGAGAAAAACCCCTTTCACTCCTCATGCAAAGCAATTTTTCTGGCAGGTAAGATGTCCTTTTGTGGCTCTCCTGTGTTCTGTGTAGTGCTCTGTATTCTGCATAGTATTCCTGTAGTCATTCTTCTGCTGTCTTCTGCCTGTTTCAAGTATTCTATGATATACATGAACCACAGGATGGGGATCTATGGTTCTCCATCAGATGCATGTCACACACACACACAGAGATGACAGGATTATCAACCTCTGATGGCAGAATTCATTTTATTAACCTTATCTGTAGCAGAAGTAGAAAATATGGAGGTGGTGAATAAATAATATGAAGAGATAATAGAATTACTCAGCCTCATTAAATGGCTACACATTGTGCTATTTAGCAATGCACTCAATAGCCAGGTGTCTTGAAGAGCAGGTACAATAGATTATTAACTGTAGGGGGACTGCACACATAAAGACAGAACTGTTCAGGGGATTCAATGCATTCTGCTCAGCACCATATGCATAGAGACATAAACCAGTTATTGTTATGACATTATCTCAGCTTGTCTAACACAGTTCTCTTTTGTCTGCTCTCCTCCTTTTTCTTTTTGCAGGCTCTAAATCTATAAAGGAACATAACAAAATCTTTCCCCTTGCAATCTCACACCTCTCCACCCTCCTTGAGAAAGGAATGCCTGCTACCAACAATACACATTAATCAGTTATAAATGAAAGTAATAATAATCTGCCATGCTCTTCTGCCTATTATCATAAGTAGCATGAAATGATAATTTAATAGTATGCAGTACTTCACTTCATCAATAAAAGTATCCAAGCAGCAAAGCACAAACACTAACAAGTGTGCAGCACTGTCAATTCTCATCACATCCCCAGGACCTGATTCATTTTTCATCAGCTCTAATGCCAGCTTGCCAAGTCACAGAAGGGAGCAATGGAAGCTTCTACTTCAGCCTCAAGAAGGTGTGAGAGGGAAGAGAGCTGCCATTCCCTTAGCCCTTCCTGCCTGGAAAGCTGCAATGACCCTGCAGTGTCACCAGCAGGGACCTGACCAGCATCTGCTGCTAGTACTGTTGTGGTTTTTGTCCCACCAGTCCTGTAGAGGTGCTGAGAACAGCCAGATCTTCCTTTCCTCAGCATCTCAGCTCACCTTGGAAAGGAAGATTGTCTCATGTTTGGCTCTTAAAATGCAAAGTACTGCAACCATAAGTGGCTGCTGGAGTCAGAAGCTGGCTGGCTGTAGCACTGTTTTGCTGGGTCCCCTTTTAGAATAGAATCATAGAATCTTTTTGATTGGAAGAGACCTTTAAGAGTGATCATCAAGTCCAGCTGTTAACTGCTAGCTCACCACTAAACCATGTCCCTCAGCACCACATCTCCATGTCTTTGACATCCCTCCAGGGATGGTGACTCCCCCACTGCCCTGGGAAGTGTGTTCCAGGGCTTGGCAACTCTTTCAGTGAAGACATTTGTCCTAATGCTCAACCTAAAGCTCCCCTGGCACAACCTGAGGCTATTTCTTATTGCCCTATCCCTTGTTAGATGGGAGAAGAGACCAACCTTCACCTGGCTCCAGCCTCCTTTCAGGGAGCTGTAGAGAGTGAGAAGGTCTCCCCTGAGCCTTCTCTTCCTCAGACTAAACAACCCCAGTTCCCTCAGCTGCTCCTCACAAGACTTGTGCTCTAACTCAAGGTTCATCCTTCCCACAGGACTATGAGAGGCCCAAGATAGCTGCCAGTCCTATTGTTAATTACATCTTTTGTTGCAGTGATTAGAAGGTGCTTTTTTCTCACCAGCTTTTAATAACCAAAAAAATGGAGAAACAAAAAAATGAATCAAGAAGCTGGAAGCTCAAAAAGCTACATTTTGTCCATTTGTAATTTTCAGTAAAAAAGGCATTTTTCATGCAAAATTTCTCAATGGATTTATATATAAAGGTGTTAGCCCAGACCTGGTAAGACTGGAAAAGCAATATTATCCTCTAGACAAGTGCTAACAACTTTACATATTCCCAGTCTCAGGTTCCACCAAGAGTCAGATGAGGTCCAGCTGCTTACATATTCAGTGAGAAGTTGTCATGTAGACAACTAGACATCCTCTATGCTAAGCTGACATCATGGCTGTGACATGATCTCTCATTGCATTGAGCCGTTCCACACTTGAGTTTTGCTTCTGGTGCTCAGTGCAGATTTGCAAGAACTAGAGCTCAGTGGCACTTCAAAAACTCTGATGTCCTCTGCCTGTATTAGCACTGTGGCTGGGAAGTGTCAAAGCACCAGCCAGCCAGTGAGACCAGAGCTTATTTTGTATTTGCTGCTTGAAAGCAAATTCCCAGGGGATACTGGTCTGTGAGAGGCTGAGTAACACTGCTCATGAATACAGGAATTGGTTTAATATGCTTGGGAAAGGGCAGATGTGACTATATTGTTCCATTACACCTAGAGGAAAACTAAGATAAAGATACAAACTGACTTAATAAACTCAGAAGTGAGTACTGTGAACACTTCTTTTTATTGATCACTCCAACAATGTGGTCATTCCAGCAGCTAACCCAAACTTTTGGCTAGATGAGGAAAAAGTATTTCTTCTGGAAAGCCACCCTTGTGCCACAGGCTTCATGTGTAACCAAGGGGTTGTGTCAAGTGGAAACCAGCTTCTCCTGCACCATTCTCTCTTAGTGCTCCAAAGTTTGGTATAAGTAATGACACAGTAGTGAAATATCAAAGTGCTTTCAGTAGTCACTGCAATCCCTTTTTTACTTCCCATCTCCATCATATGTTGTTGATTTTAAGCTGAGAACCTATCAGAGGTACTTCTTTTTTTCACCCTGCCAGTTTAACATGTCCTGCCTTGGTCACTTCAACAGGTTAAACTCTCAGTGTAAAATTTGGAGCACACCATTTTCAGTCAGACAACAGTTTTCAGTCAAAAGGATCCCTCTGTGTCTTCTGGGTGACTTAGACTACTTTGATTTTCTGCTTCTTTCCTTGTTTTCCTGGAGTACCATCAGGGGATGACAGTGATAAATGTCATGCCTGGGCCTTCCTGACATTAACACTATTAAAAGCAAGTGCTCATGAGCAGCTTACTGCTTTCTCCCAGGGAATCAAGTCAGTTGTGCCACCATTTGGGCTCCCTCAGCTTGTGAAACAATGATTTTCAGACTCTGTACACAAAGTAGAACCAGTAGAAAAAGAAATCAGCAACAAAATGAAAACTAAGAGAAAATACTGGGGGAGAACAGTGACTGTCATTGACAATCATTCTGGTGCTGTAATGAGGCTTCATTGCAAATAAAACAGCAGTTCTAGAAATAAATGGAGGGGAGTCCTTTGCAGAGTGATGCTTTTTTACCACTCCCAGATACCCTTGTTGCCCCCCAAAAAATAAACCCCTCCAAAAAACATCATCTCCAAAGAATGGAAGCTTTCCCAAGCTTGGATAGACAGCAAAAGCAGGATCAGTGATAAGGTCACAGCTTCTGCCCTGCCCTATTCTAGCTGCCAGAGCAGCAAGAGTAAAAAAAAAAATAGCCACTTCTGTGCTAGACTAATGGGAAGACTGATTGTGTTAAAAATCTGAGCCCAAGTGTAAGAAGAAAAATAGCTGTTAGCTTCATAAAATAAAGTCAGAGCTTTATTATTTTTTCCATTGGTCTTGCTCTTGACAGAACTCCTGTCAATAAAAGGCTCTGGGCACTCTGAACAAAAGCTGCTGCTTGAAGAAGGTTGCTCAAACTTTTTTTATTTTAGCTTTTTTTAAAAGGAAAATATTAGATGTCCAAAGAATAAAAGCAACAGGTTAAGTAATATGATGGCAGGCTGGCAGGCAGTGTAAGGTTCATCAGTCCCAAACAATCCCTGTGCTGTTGCTTTTCAGCTTTGATGTCACATTTCTGCTTCTTCATGACAAGGACTCTCATCTCTCACACGTGGAGGTACTGAGTACTAGGGTGGTATAAAGATGTTCAAAAGGTTTCTCACCAAGGGCTAGTGCTGCCTTTTGCTTTTAAATGTGGTGCTGAAAGCTAGTTACAGATCACTTGGCTAGCCCAAGTCATCAGCACCTTTTCTAAGGGACGTTGTCTCCAAAGGAGCTCAACATCTGCATTGCTCTGCACTCCTTTTTCCCATCTACTCTTGTATTTCTGGGGACATGGTCCTCAGCTCCTTACACAGAGAGCCTCAAGAATTTCTAGTCCATAAATCCACTGCTGCAAAGCTGTTATCCAACCATGAGAAACACAGAAGAACTTTTTGGAGACAGCCAGTATACTGTTTTTTACTGGGAGGAACTTCACAATCAGGATTAGAATGCAGTTCAGCCACATGAGAATAAAACCATGCTCCAAACAACTCTAAATATGAGTATGTAAAGTGGGTCTGAGCTGAAAATCCTGCTCCATTTTGGTTAACTAGGTAGTGTAGACTTCCACTTCAGTCACAACTTGCCTTTACCTTGGTAGCTTTCATGCAGGTGGCAGGCTAGCCACTATCTGACCACCTGGAACTTGGTATCATGTCCACAATCTTTCTAAGAGGAGTTAAATGCTTTGCAAAGCTGCCACTGCTGAGCTCTGGCTACCCCAACTAGATTGGAGCAAGCATGGTAATTAGTACTAAAGCTGGAACTAATATACTTCTGTATTACACTTCAGTCACTGGGACTTGTGCAAGGAGTACCCTGAGCCATTCTTGCACCTGTATCATTTTCTAAGTACACACAATAGAAGGTCATTTGCTTCCAGCACAAGAAGCTGTTGGGTTCAGCAGTATCTGTTCAGCTAGCAACAGGCAAAAATCTGTACTGCTGAAATTAGTTCACTTGGAACAATATTTGCAAAGCCTAGTCCTCCATCCAATATAATTCCTCAACCTCCAGTTACATTGGAAAAAAGAAAGGAAGGAAGAAAGGAAGGAAGAAAGAAAAAGAAAGAAAAAAATAGAAAGAAAAAAAGGTAATTACATGGAAATACTAAATATTTATAATTTTAAGATCTTCCTGCAGATTCATGGATTAAAGACTAACATGTTCATCTATTACTGCAGCAGTTGGTTTTGAACCTGTGACTCTGATGGTTTGTTTTAGTGACCCTCAGACTCTTTGAACTATGCCTGTTGGCCATCACACTTTGAATTCCAAACTATACAAAGGTGGCATTGTTCTGCAACCAAACCACTGAAGGCCATTTCTGGCTACAGACCACAATTTGGGAACTGATGGTTTATTCTCCTGAAAATAACTTGGTTGGACTAATGCAGTCTGCTGGGATATGGAATTGATGGCTTTGTTAATGGCTGTTGCCAGATGTTTAGTCTCTGTATTTCCTACGTCATGTTTTGGAGCTAATTACCTCCAAGACAGCTCAGTTGTGCAAGACTGCTGCCAACCAACAAAGAGATTGCAAATGATGGTGTGGCAAGAGATGCTATGCTGACTGGAGCTCAAGACCAGGCTTCTAATGACCAGAGCACCTGGATTCTTGCAGCAGTAGCCCAACACAACTGCTTATTCCCAAAAGCATTCCAGTTCAACCTACCCTACTCTTCAAAAGTTAAATTTCCAGTGAAATCCTCACTCTGTTCTAGAAGATAATTCTTCTGCAGATAAATGACAGAACAATTACTGAGCAAGCTGTGGGAAATGTGCTTTTGGTTGTTAGTGAATTTTGTGCTTGGAAACCTAAGTTTTGGTTAAGAGGAGGATGAAAATATCTTCCTTATTTATTGCCTGACCATTAAAAATGAAATGTATGGTTGAACCTTTGATGTGCAACTTACTCTTGTATTTATCCTGTGTTTTGAAATGTTCCAAAGTAAAGCAGTACACATTAATTTCTTTCATCTTCATTATTTATTTTGGTAAGCTGCTAAGGCTGTGCTTTATTTATTGCAAGTCATCCATGCATAATTCTCTGTAGTTTAGAAAAAGTGCATCTAACATTTTCACCCCAACTTTATAAATTGCATTGATTTATTTCTGTCTCTGAGGCCTACAACCATTTATTACAACAACAAAACATCCTCCAATTCTGGTGATCAAGGAACAAAGTCTACTCCTTTACTGGGTAGTGAGAATTGACAGATGGCCAAATGGGGTGATAGATTTGATTTTAATGTGTCTTAAGAGAGTAAATGAACCAAAGGCAATCTTCATCTCATGTGAAAAGTTGGATTTTTGTGTGGCTTCTCTGCAGCAGTCAGGTGCAATTCTCACAGCACTTCATTGATTTTCCAATCAACCATGACCACTCAGATGGCAAAAAGCAGGGTCAAAGAATTTTTATAAAGGATATTTTTTGTTGTTTTTACTGTTTGTCTAGAGCTGCACAGACAAACCTGAATGTATATAACATAAAAGACTCTTCAGTGTTTTGTGGGGTGTTTTTTTCCTCCTGAAAAGTGTTTACCAGTTTCACAGGTTATGCATGTTTAATTTTGCATCAAATGGAGAGGTTTTGTCAAGAGAATCATTTACATCATAAAGATAATGAGGATAAAATCTCCTCACATCTCCTCACCTGTTATTTCAGCATACATCATTGCTAACAAAGCAGTCTTTACTACTTACTGTAAACTTCCCTTGAATACAGTTCCACTACTGCAAAACTTATAATCACTACAAGAGAAAATATTGCTAAAATCTAGTCAGCACTGAGCTCCCTAAAACAAAACCTAAGATATTCCAAACCTGTCACATGTGCCAAGTATTTGTCCCTACATATGGACAGCATAGATACTTCCAGACATTTTAGTCTTCTAGACTCCTTTGATCAACAGTGGAGGAAAACAGGCTCCTCTTCAGAGTGTATTTCATCTGCACCTCAGTGTTTCACAGAGGTGAAACTAATCATGCCCTTAACCAACTTGTGTCTCTCCCACCTATGAAGATTGGGTTTGCATCTTTGCCTGTGGCATTAGTGGGTTGCCACAAAGGAAACCTAGTCAAATCCAGTGGAGACTTCTGGGTTATTCCACCTCAGATAATGAACTGAGCTTACCATGTCTGTCTAAATTCAGCTTAGCTTAGATTGTGAATTTTTTATGGTAATTAAGCAGGGATTCTATATCTAGGCTCAGGTCAAGTCCCACTGTGCTCCAGGCACATCAAGAGGCAGAAATGTAGATACCACAGAAGCTATGAAATGTCATTGTTTTTGCTATAGCCATGATTTGGTATCATTTTGGGAGCTTGCCTTGGAGGAGGGATGACCTAGCATCACAGAGGCAATGTTTGCATTCTGTCCCACTTGGATCCACAATCACTGTATTTGTCTTGAAGGTCTCTTATTTTACCACTGTTATTACTGGCATGAAAATATGCAGCAGGTTTCCAGGTAAGGTCTGCAAAGTTCTTTTTTCTCTCCTTCTTGAATGATTTCTGAAAACCTACTGATTTTTCAGGCAGTGCCAGGGTGAGGACAACATGCTGTTCTGTACTGGGGTGTCCTCTCCAGCTACCTGCTTCTGCCTTCCAATTTGTCTTGGAGCAAGGTTTTGTTATTTGTTTGGCACAATTCACATATTGTTTGGAAGGATGCACACTAATGCCATGACATTCAGACTAAACAAATGGCAATCATTTTCAACCTCACTAGTTATTTGGATATATCCAATTATTTGCATGGGCAAGTGTGCCTGCCTGGATGTGTAATAGTGACTAATAATCCCCATCCTGTTATTGACCCATCATATACACCCTGAGAGAACTCAATGGGAAATGTTCCTGCAGAATAATTGTGAAATCAGACTAAGCATATAATTAAAAGGTAATCTGTAAAAATGAGACCTTTAAATACAGAGTCACATGCACAAGTTGTATTTTCAGAAATAGCAGTGCTGTTGACAGGAGGAGGAATGGTGGTTCCAGGGATTTCATTTGGAATACTCTCCTATGTGCCCATCTTCCTTAGCTCCCTGCTTCTGTCTGTTGCTGCTTACTGCCTTCAATCATATAAAAATAGCTTCCAGATCATATTCTAAGCAATGCTGCTCTTCCTGAGAATATAGCTGATGTCATAATGCATTTGTAACCCAGAGAAACTTTCCCCAAATACTCTTTTGGAGACATGGACATGGTTGCTGTTAATGTTTATTTACTCAACAATAATCTTTACAAATCCTTAACAAGCTGGATGTTGCCAGTGTGTAATTTCTCATTTGTTAGCTAATCATCCTGATAAAATGCCTAGCCCAGAGAAGCTCCAATAAATCAGTTATTAGGCACAGTAAACTCTGCCTTAGAAGGAAACATCCTGATAATAAATGGAAAATAACACCATGCAGATAAACTGTAAACAACAAAATTATTATCATGTTACAAAAAGGGAAAGGGAAAAAAAAGGAGCAGCCTCATGGGCCTGTGATGTCTGCATCCAGTGATGTTCCTGGCACAGGTTTCAAGAGACAAAAGCCTGCAAGATAAAGGAAATCTACCCACCCAAAAATTCCCTGGGATGCAGAAGCTGATGAGGGAACCACATTAAAATATCAGACTCATTATTATACCTTTGCATGAGAAGGTGATTTCATACATTTCTCAGACTGCAAAGGTTTGAGAATATGCATTAAGTCAGAAACTAACTGGCTATAAACTTCTTTCATCCACACTATTAACTGTGTTAGAATCCATAAACATATCAAGAGGGAAAGATGTGTCTAGTACCTCAATCAAATAAAAACTTCTGAAAACTAGAGGAATGCATCAGAAATAGACCAGCTTTTGTGTTAATCTCTCCCACAACCATGAACAGAAGATATAGTATGAATACATTTGTAAGAGGACAATTTTAAATGTGCTTATTATTTACTCAGCATAACCAGTCCTTTGGAAACATTAGGATTTCTCTTGTATGTATTTACATCATTTAACCAATGTGTATTATTTACCCAATAGACCATAAAGGCTCCATGCAGAGCAGTTACAGAGATCCAGAACATAATAATGTCTTGGATAAATCTAGTCTGGAGTCATCCCAGTGCATTAGATGATCACAATGCAATGTACACATGCACATTGCCTTGGTTTACAAGCAGTAGTAGGGGAATCATCTTCATGACCCTTCATAGCTGCCTCAGAACACCAGAACAGACTTTGTGCTCTCTTATCCAAACATGTGATTATAGGAATTCTGCAGGTAGTGAGGGAAAAATGTCATTTTCCATTTACTCTGCAGATTTACACCCTGAAAATTAAAGATTTTGAGTGACAGAGACAAAATCCTCCAGAGCTATTACCTTTCTTTTGGCCCCTGTTATTGCTCATCAGCTTTAAGCATGAATTTCTGCACAGTATGCAGTGACTGTTGAAGACCTGATGATTCACTAGGTGCTGTTCAAAGGTTCCAGGAGATGCAGGGCTCTCTGTGCCTGACTCACTTGGGGTGAAAAGTTCCTGCAGATGACTGTTAAGAGAGCTAAATTATTATATTTCAGCTCTTAAATATTAACAGCAAACAACTCCCTAAAAGAAGATCTGCAGAAGTTTAGTAAATAACATGCAGTTAAATGTCAGAAAATTACAGTTGGGCCATGTTTTATCAAAAAGGAAGAAGGAAATAAGAGGGAAAAGAAACCAACAAGTCCAAATATGCAGATAAAAACCAGGTTTAATTTTCTTAATTCTGATTAAAGTCACAGAGGTACAAACAGGCTCATCAATAACTGTACTCTGTGCATGTTATCTTAAACACAAGAAGCAGAATTCAAGAAGCATTTAACAACAGCCTCAAGCACATGGTGTAATTTTTGGGGTGGTCCTGTGCATAGAGAAGAGTTGGACTCAATCATCCTGATGGGTCCCTTTCAACTCAGGACATTCTGTGGTTCTATGAAGTGCAGAAAATTACTAAATGCATTCCCACAAACTGATGTCTTCCACCTGCTTCTCCTATGATGAATTCATCTGATGATTTCATGTTGATTTTGGTAGGACATTTTAAAGCTTTCTATTCTTAAGGCATGAGGTTCAAACAAGCTTTTTCTTTACTAGATTGTTAGTTGTTATCCCCAAACGGTGCTTGCTTAGCGCTGCAAAACACCAATGTTGGCAACACAGTGATGTGAGAGCAATTTACTTCTTTCACAGGAAGAAAGAACAGATCAGAGCATCTTTATTAACACACAGCTGAGATATGAGTACCTTGTTCAGTAATCTGTCACAGCACGTGCAGGTCTCCAGTCAGAACATGAATAATGATCTATGTCTCCTGGCAGAAAGACCTTCTCAGCAAATCACACCAGACCCCATTGTGCTTCCTAAAACAACCCCAAACCAAACCACAATCTAACTACAAAAAAAAAAAAAAAGCCCAGGATAATATCAGAAGCATAATGTTTTGGCAGAGAAATGTGAGATTGGCCCTGAAGGGAATTCTTATTCTCAAGTGGATGTAAATGTATTCATCAATGCAAAGAAATGCATAGTGTGTTATATACACAATACATTAATAAATAGCCATGCATTAAAAAATAATGAGATTTTCTACAGAACAACATCCTGCAGTGTTTAGGGTCATAAAAAAGACAGTAAAGGAAAGTAGGGGGGAAGATTATGTGGAAAATCTGATTAAAATACTGAAACCTCATCCTATGTGTAAGATACAATAAATATTTCATTGGCTAACTGTAAACAAAAGAACAAGTGCAGTAAAATGTAATTAAAAATGTAAAAAGTGTGGGGAGTGATTTATTTTACCAGAGTGATATTAATATTAGAAATGAGATGTAAATAGATCTCAGGGTTCTGCTGCAGAAAGAGTGGGAAATGGCTGCTCATTTTCTATAATGAGCTTTCATCTTTTTGACTTTCCCTTTAAGTACTCCCAATGATTTATGAATAATGATGCTCCTAGCTGTTGGAAAGCTCTAGCAAAGCTTCAAATTCTGCTGCTTCCTTAACAGATCTTACTTAGAGTTTTGATTATTTTTTTTAAGCCTAGTCAATAGGATTAACATAGAATATTTGGGGAGAAACAGAGATGGTTTCACACTTCTACCTTGTCACGTAAACAGCATGAGGCTTCCTTGTCGTTCGTGAGCCACAGGTCACCATATGAGGAGGTAGAGACATGCTCTGGCTCAGCAGCAGCTGGCACTCCACAGGCACAACAGTGAAGCACATTGGTGACACTTGCATGGCTTTTCTGCTTTGGTTTCATCATGCTTAGGTCTATCAAACAACATCCTAGTGAAGAACACTCCCCACGTGAAACACGTGGCATTAGTAGTGAGACTGAGCTCTGGGTTTGCATCTGGTTTGAGAGACCTGAGCCTTTCCTGACAATTAGCAACCAGCTGGCTTAATGAGTTAGAGAATATCATAGGAAATTGTGGCTCATGGTAAAACAGTTGCATTTCTGCCAGCTCAAGTCTCAGGCTCTAAGTTCCATTTATCCACAGCTGCAGGGTTATGTAAAGCTGCAGAAGTTCAGCCCTTGGCCCCTGGTTCTTCAGATGGTGCAACACAGATCCAGAAGATAGGACGTGGTGGCAGCCAACAAGGGTTATCTGTTTGCTTAGCCACTATAGTGATACAAATGCTGGAAAAGATTCCTAATTCCTATGACTGTGCACATTAGATCAAAGTTAGCAACATATCACAACTAAGGCTTTAAGTATAGAAATGCAATTTCAGTCTAACCACCACTGCTGATAACAGAGGCAATTTAATAGATCAAATTCCTTCTTCTTCCAATAACTTCTGATCCTTTTGGTTCCAACTCATTTTCAAACACCCAAGGGAAAAAAAAAAAAGACTTCACAGCATGACCTGGAAGGCTACAAATCTGGCCTATTTTAGAACAAAGTAAGGTGAGAGGAACAGTACATTTTCTATGAAAATGTAGTTTCATTGAAATCAAAGTGCTGGAAGGAGAAAAATGTCAGTTGGAAACTGCTGAACTAAATAATTTAAGCTTTCTCACTTCATTATCTAATTCTTTGACATTACTGGAATAAAATAATCCAACATGACAAATATCCATTCTATTGATTCCCAATTGTTTTATATTTTGCATTCCACAAGAGGCAACTTTTCTTCCAAATCACCTTATTTTGCTGTTCTAAGTCTCTTCCAGCTCCTAGTGAAATTTCAGACTAGTGAAATTCCTGCTCCACCTTCTCTCTTGATACCATGCACAAGTTAGTTGTATATTGCTGTTATCTCCTCAATCCCAAGGCAAGCAGAGCCAACCATGATGATATAATTCTTCTAGCTGTTGTGAGGAAGGAATAAAGAATAAGATCATCAGACTTCAACACAATTACTAGAAGTCCCTGAAACAAAAAAGCAGCAGACTTTTCAGCTTTAATAAGGCAGTACATGAGGTCACCGGGTCACACTAACAGGTCATATAATAGGACCAGGGCTCTGACAATCCTAATAAAAGTGTATTCTCTCCTGGTTGGGTAAGGAAAGACTGACATTTCAAACTGGGAATAAGACTCTGATCACTAGAAGCTACTTTTTCTTTAAGGAACTGGGAATAGCTTATTGGTTCAAACAACAGGATTCACAGTAGGAGTTGGTAGAGAAGCAAATTTCCTTTAAGAGATGGAAGGAAGGAAAAGGAAAAGGAGAAAGCCAAACCAAAAATGCTAGTAACATTTAAGACACAGAGCTTAAAGTAACAGTATTTAACTCCTCTGCAGCCTTTTATGATACCTTCCTACAAAACCACAGTACAAGAATTGCAAGAGATTTAGCCCATGTTTTCCCCAAACCTACCTGCATGCAGAAGAGTGAATGTTATTCTAAATATCTAGCCTGACATGCAGGCCAGCTGAGGGAAGGCTTTTTATGAGGGAAGATTAAGCTAGGTTATTTCCATGCAGTAACAAATACAAATGGACAGCAGCTAAAATAGTAAATGAACAATTGCATTTTTAAGTTTCTTAGTCCTTCATCTCACTCCCACCATGACCAAGGCAAATCTGTTGGATGTCACCAATGATACTATGTTGTTGTGCTAATATGAAAAGCATTGGTTATTATGTTAAGATTGAATTGCATAACAAATAGCTCCCCAGAGCAGAAAGTCAGCATTAAAAATGCTATAGTGTAAACCAGATGTTTTGATATTATATTTCAGAGAGAAAAAAAATAAAAAGAAAGAAAGGTCATTCAGGCTGTATTTACATTGAATTAGACAGGAAAAAAACAAACAGATAACCTCTTTGCTAAGGAAAAAATATCTTCCAAGTACAATTCATTCAGTCTCTTCAGTTGTCAGATGGATGTTTTGCTATGGTACATGGCATGGCAATGCATTTCAGACTTCTCCCTAGTCATGCTGTGGTGCTCTTGCCCACTTTTCACTCTCTTCTGGATCTAATCTCTGCTACTGGTTTGTTCCTCAAGAGCTTTTGTACATTTGCAGTATTTAAACAGATATAACAAACTTTCCCATTTGTAGAGAAAAATACTGAAAAAAAACCCAACCCAAACCAAATCAAACCAAAACCCCACCACACACACCCACAAAAACCCCCAACCTGGTAACTCTCCATTGAAGAATAAATACAATTATAAAGAACAGAAATGGTGTCCCTGGAGTGACCCTTTTTATACTCAAAATGCTTATGCATGTGTAGAACTTTGTCCTTGTAGCATCTTTTCTGCTCTCCTGGACTCAGGAGGTTTACTTGCAAGGTTGCAGTAATGAGCAGCTCTAAGTATTTACAGCATTAGAGCTTGGTGATAACTGGCTGAATTGCTAAGAAATGGCATCTCATGGTTTTAAAGAGTGCTTCTAGTTCACCCCACCAGAAACTTAAAGGCTTTTTTGTTCAAAGGAGACATCAATTTCTTCCCTGAGAAGTCATCAAACAAGACATTCCTCAACTACCTCCTTCCTTCAGGGTGAAGAAAAGGCAAATTCTGAAGTTCCTGCAGTTTGAGGAAGCCTCCAAAGCAATTCCATTGCTTTAAAGGGGGAAGAGGTGAAGTAAATCATTATTTCTGTACCTAAGTTATTTGTCAATCACATTTCATATATCTGGACACTTTTCATCATTTCTAGCACATCCTGGTTGACAATGGACTAAGGTATCTGACCTAGCTGGGGCTTTCCATGCTCCTCTTGTGAAGGAAAAGGCATTTGAAAGCAGCAGTACCCTAGTAGTGCAATATTCTGCAATATTCTGCAATATTGAAGTCCCTTGTCATTTCTATTGCAGTAAGCAGAAATCAGCTGAGGTCATTGTTCCTGCACAGCTTTTTATTTGGAGGATATTCTTGAATTATGCTATTGTGTCATGTAAATGGATTATAACTTAAAAAAAACCCCTCCAGGATAGTGGCCAAGCTACCCAAACACCTTGAACTGAATTCAACAGGTAAAACTGGAGCAAAGCAGGTAAGTCAGGGGGGAATAGAGTTCAAAACTCTTCCATCTGGACCAGTCATGGATGGAGAGCAAGACTTGGAAATTGAAAGACATGAAAAGGAAATCTGCTTTCCTAGGAATCTTTCTGGTTTCCAAGCTGGCCTGTTCCTGAAGGGAGAGATTATTTTAAATGCCACAAAAGCATAGGTATTTGGGAGCAGAGAGGAGAAGGCATCCATGAAGCTGGGAATATTAAAACAAATAAATTGTGACTGATGTAGAAACAATATGTGGTTATTTTTGCTGGACAGGTTCTGCCCTAAAACATATTGTGAAAGCAGCATCACTGAGCTTATCCTATGAAAGCTGGACAATTTAAAGAGATGCCTCAGGCTTAGGATAATTTTTACTATTATCAATATAATCATAATTGATCTAATATTCTCATGTCCTGATATGTTTTCCACTCTCCAACCTTTGCCTCAGTAGGCTGGAAATGTGAAAAGTCCCATACTTATAGCAAAAGACTGCAATAAATTTCACTACCTTTGCCCTTTACTGTGCTTTGCTGTTTGATTATCTGGCATTTTTTGACTCCCCTGTACAGGTCCAACAACTTTGGGGAAGGAGGAGGGATGCCTACTGGAATGCCTTGTCAGTTACAACCTGGAGTCTGTAAAAGGTTAAAGAACAGCATTCAGCTGTCTTCCATGGGCAAGGGTAGATGTTCAAGCTGTAGCATCTTGTTCTTGTGACAGAGTCTCCAAGGAGAACATGAAGTGCCACCACATGACTCCCTTCTCATGACAGCAGCTCTAACAAAAATGGAAAAGAATACAAACAAGCTACTCCAGACTGGCAATTTTCAGATGGTAACCACTTCTCCCTGCTTGGATTCTCTGGTCAAGAGCTGTCTGGTCTGCTCTCTGAGAAAGAATTCATGTCCTAGCCTTAAAACAATTACAGTTAATCTGTTCTCTCTGGAGATGTGGTTTCACCCAACATGATCTATTAAAGGTGGCTCTATCTTCTCAAATGCAAGTCTTTCCATTGACATTTTTCTTGCCCTGTCCTGCAGATAAAAATAAAAATTGAATAAAATAATAAATAACAGTAGTTGTCCAAAGGAGAAAGGAACAAAATTTACCATTCACATGATCAGTTACCACTAATTAATGAGTCAGTATTGCTATGGAGAAAACTAGGCATTGTTAATTTTTCCCCTGCCCACTTCAGTACTTCTGGGGAAGACCTTTTCTTTGATTGACAAGATTTACTTCACACTCTGGTATATTTGAAACCAGTCTTACTTCATGGCTGTATAGAAGGTCCAGTCAAAGAACTAATTTTGTGCAATAAGATAACTCCATATGGAGTATAGCCAGGATGACCTGCATCAGAATAGCCATATGTTTATAAACATGAAGAGTTTTGCTCAAACTGGATTGTTCTGTTGAAATACTAGAGTCTTAAAACACAGCTCAAGGAACGGGTAGAGTACTTTGGAAGCTGTAGTTTTTATTAATTTCTTACATTCAAAGGCAAAGTTTTAAAAATCATTAGTTTTCAGCAAAGCAAACCTGATTTGGATAGAACTTTTATTCAAAATATGCCTTACTTCTGAAAGAATCTACAGACAGGCACCTGTGCTCTCACTGATACAACATATTTTCAGACACCAGTGCAATTTGTGGGAAGAGAAGAAATCATTATGGTATAGAAATGTTGGCAAATGTACAAAATAAGCCAAGATGTATTGCTAAATTATTCATAGATCCACAGACTTCAAGGCCAGAAGGTCAATTGTCCCAGTAGCTTGACCTTGTATGTAGCACGAGCAATCAAATTTCAGACCTACCCCAAAGTGCACTCATAAGCTTCTGTTTGCTAAAGCATTCCTTTCAGGATGATATCTACTTTTGATTTATAAAGACTTCAGATGTGGAAGAACTGAGAAGTTGCCTTGGTTTGTTCCAGTACTCAGCTACCCTTGCTGCTAAAAATGAGTACCAAATTTTTAATTGGAATTTAAGTATCTTTAAAAGCTACCAATTGGTTCCTGTGATGCTGGTTCCTTTCTGTCCCAGATTGAAAAGCCTTTAGTACCAGTCATTTTTCCTCATGTAGGTACTTACACAGCTTAATCAAATCACTTCTTGATCTTCTTTCTGATAAGCTAAGCAAGCTGAAATTCATAGATATTATATTGCAACATATTATTTTCAACTCTCAATCATTTTAGAATATCCTCTTGGCAGTTATAGGAACCTTACTTATCACTGGGTAAAAATTTCTGAGCTATTTTACTTCAGGTAGAAGAAATAGGATTTGGACAATTCAATCTGTTGACTTAGGATGATTTCAACTATGCCATCTAAAATAAGATAAGGAGGTGTCATGTTCAACACATTGGCACAGAATTGCATGCTTATCCTGAAAACTATTCTGCATATATGATATTAAAATGTTAATTTTCACTGGACAAACAAGTATATCAGAGAATTAAATTATAACCAGATTATTGCACAGAATTACAGAATGTTAGGAGTTGGAAGGAACCCCCAAAGATCATCTAGTCCAACTCCCCTGCCAGAGGAGGATTCCCTAGACTATTCACAGTGTGACAAAGGAAGAGACAACAGCTGATGCACAAGTTAACAAGTAACCAATAAATGCTGTTTCATGTCATCTAATTCCATGATGAATTTTCAGACAACATAATAGATCCAAACAGATCTAATTGAGGATCATTTCCATGTAGAATTACAGAATCATTTTGGTTGGAAGAGACCTTAAAAATCATCAAGTCCAACTGTTAACTACCAAGTCACCACTAAACCATGTCCCTCAGCAGCTCATCTACACATCCTTGAAACCCCTCCAGGGATGCTGACTCCACCACTGCCCTGGGCAGCCTGGGCCAGGCCTTGACAACCTTTTTGGGGAGGATATTTGTCCTAATGTCCAACTCAAACCTCCCCTGGTACAATTTGAGGCTGTTTCCTCCTGTCCTGCTGCTTGTTACTTGGGAGAAAAGACCAATCTCCACCTTGCACTTACAGATTTTCTGTACTGATAGCCACATGAAAACAAAGTATGTAGAACAAGAAGCAGCATTCTGAGTTTAACTTAATTTTTATTTGACTGTACATAAAAAGCATCCTGGAGGAAAAAGATTACCCATGTGTGGGGTTTTTTTTTCCCCCCTAAAAGGTCAAGTGGTCTCTGAATGGAAACAGTGCAGGAACAGTTTCACATGACTTTCAAGAAGGATTTTTTTCCTAGTTGATCTAAACAAGGCATGACATCAGCATCAGGTATGTTTTCCCAAAGAACTTTCAAGTAGCTTTTCATAGCAGGGCTGTGCAGAAATAGAACATTAGCAGTGCAAAAAGCCTCTGTTAAGTCAGTAAACTTCTTTTCTCTGATGTATTTGTTCTCACAGAAATACCTCATTCACCGTTGTTTATACTTGAGTCCTACTGTAGATTCAACTGCTTTCAGCCTCCACTTATGCAAATGTCTCTCAGGATGTTTACCACACCTTGCTTGTTGTTTAAAATCAATGGTACCATTCCTGCTCACAAGAAAACAAAACCAAAACCCAACCAAAAAGGTAACATCAGGATCATGAAATGTCCCCTCTGGGTCCATTTCACTTCTCTCCTTTACATGCATGGAAATCACTTTGCTCACATCTGCTGAAGTCACATTTTACCTCTTTTTCTGCTCAACAGTATTTTCCCACCTTCCCTCATTCAAACATCCTTGGGCTGCTTTGCCTTCCACACATGCAAGCTTCCAACAGCTAAATTCCTATGTTACCAGCTGAGAAACCTGCTGATATGATTTGTCATGAGCACATGGCACACATTAATTTGTACTGAATGCAAATTAAATATATTCTTATACCCACTGGCAGGATTTCAATTTTAATTGAAAACCACTGTGACTACCAGGGTAGGACTGTGGCTTCAGTTAGAAACATGTCTCTATAAAATACATTGGATTTGGCCTCAGTGTAGTAAGAAATATCCAATTAAGTGTACTGATGTCTACCCAAATGTGTCTTTTCTTTTAAGTATTCCACATTTAGACTTCCAAAGGTCACTTTCTTTTATCCACACAATTAAAAACCAAATCATATACATGGGAAAAAAATCCAAGGATATGAGCAGTGCCAGACCTGACATCAGTTAACAACCTTGGCTTCATAAATTACAACTTCCCAACATTCCTGAGCTTTATCTAGTATCAGAGATACTTTAGAAGGTGGTTTCAGAGCCCTGTTGTGCATCTCATGATGAAGTAGTGATGAGGAGTCACTTCTCCTCCTGTTCTAAAGCACAGCAGCCCTCCATTCCTCCTTAGCCATGCTCTAAACCATTCACTCACCTAATAAATGACCTAGCTCATGTCTCAAAGTTAGCTTTTAGTGACTGTGTGCAGAGGTAAACTGTCTAATCAGTTGCACTTTGTCTATGAAAGCTCATTTTAGAAAGCAACTGAATGGGAAACTGAGCAGTATTTATTTAGGCTTTTCAACCTGTGAGCTATGTCTATTGTACTTCTTCTTTATATTTACTATGTATTTTTAGACTGAAGAGATAAGTGTGAATGGAAAAAAGGAAGCTGCTACCATCTAGGACAGTAGTTCTACTTCCATTGCATTAAAAGAAGAAGAAGCAAGAACCTGATAGTGGTGTGCTTCAGATTTCTTTCTTTTTTTAGTATGATAGAAAGTCCAAATTGATTTTAGAGGGATCAAAGGATGGTGTAGAAAAAAATTAGTAAGTTTGTTTCCCCTCTTTGTGAAGACATTTAAACCACAAGCCTCCAAACTTCTGACAAGTTTAGTGGCAATCAACTTGATGCACACTCACTTCAGGATATCACCTGCTGGAGTTCAGCTCATCTTTCCAAATATTTAGTAGGATACTTGTGGAAGTAACACAAAGGAAGCACTTTCCAACATCACACATAGCAGAAGGGTTAAGAACTCCTCTTGTTTCTCTTTGAAAAGTAAAGAACAGGGAGACTTCAGTGTCTACCTTCACAGCTGCACCCAGCTTTGCAGTGCTCTCTTTCACTTTCATTGGGTGAGAGGGTGGATTTATTTTGATGTTTTGAGGCTGTCCTTCTTTGTACATGGGCTAGAATTTACTGCTGTACATCCACCAGAATTTCTCTCACTGGACATCTTAGACTGCTGCTTTTAAAGTGGAAGCTTTCCTAATTTTCTTTGATGAACCAGGTCTAAGCCTCCTGCCTAGGTCATCATTTGTGTTAGTCACACTTGCTAAAGCTCAGGCTCCTAGAATCACTCCTTCAGCTTCCTTCCTGAGAGTTCTTTATTGGCAAGTCACAACAAACTGGGAAATTTGCTCCATTTACCATGAACATGTCAACTTTCTCTGTAATTTTCACAGGGCTTTAATTAGGAATCAATGTGATGTTATGAATAGGGGTATTCAGAGCTAATGCTTTCAACATGCAGTAAGCAATATTTCTACTCCTTCAACATTGCTCATATCCACAGGCACTTCATTCTGGATTACTTCTTTTGTGAATAACCAGGCACATGCATTTTACTCAATCTAATGGTCAAGCTGAAAAGGAAATGATGCATTTTCCATGGAATTTTACATTGCAAATAAGGATGAATTTTTCTAACTGGAGAGTTGCAATCCTCCCGGGACTGTTTGTGACTGACACTGTATTTTATCTGCACATTGAAACAACACACTTATCAAATGGAAAAGAAGAAGAAAAATTACAAGAGATTTGATCTTCTTTACAGCTTCTAATAGTAAAATACACTGTATGATTAATGAACCTGTCAACTGTAATGGGAAGAATATGTAACAAGTAACTGTGCATTACTTGTTTGTGATTTTTATCTTTTATAAATGCAGCCATGTGTAGGATGATAAGATTAACTCTTTGTGCTTTTAAGTGAACATTATGTGCAAGTGTAATACAAACTGCTGTTTCTTGCTTTGCTGTCAGCTCTCAGTCTTAATTGTTGGAATTCCCTTAATTCTACAATAAATATATTATTATTTCATTTGACATATTTATACATCTACTGCTGCATAAATTATTCAGAGGGATGAAAGGCACAAAAGCCCTCATAGCTCACTTGTCTTTTTCCATTTAGCTCCTTATGCTTTGTACCCTGCAGCTTTTTTGTGTCAGACAAAAGGGTTTTTCTCATTTATTCAGGATTTTTATAGGGCCTACCAGAGGAGAGCCCTGGACACACACTGGAACTTGCCTGACATCAAGGCAGCATGGCATGAGGTATATATGTCCTACAGATCTACATTATCTTTGAGATGCCCTCTGTATAATGTTGTAGCCTTATGTCCTGTACTGTAGAATTAACATGAGGAAAAGCATCTTTTCACCTCCCACTGGCTCAAAACTCAAGGAATCTTAAAGTGGTTTAAACCTCATTGCAGTGGTGGAGCCTTGGCACAAGAGTCAAATCAGGGATTTCTGGTTCTTTTCTCCTCAACTATTGGGAGTGACTAGGAAAGGCAGAGATATGTAAAGCAGTAGCATCAAAACCAGAGCCCAGAGCCTAATATAAGTCATAGGTAACTGAATCTGTGCCCCAGGGTCAAGGTCAACAGGCAGCAGCTCCACAGGCTGATCTTACAGCCATCCCCTTCTGTTCAGCAGAACACACTGAGGCAGGCTGCCTTCACAGGATGTTCAACTTGACATCACTGACATGATTTCTCTGCTGTCAGCTGTCCTGTAGCCAAACAGTCCCCTTCTGTGTAAAAGCTTAGTGAAAGGATTGTCTTACTCTCTAGTAAGGGTGGATGTAGCACTTCAAAGGCTGGAGAAATCAGACATTTACCAAGTTGTCTGAGTTGGTAAGTAGCAGTTTATTTTTAGTGCCTTCAGAATTGGCATGAAATGCCTTTCCTGGCTAGCATTTCTGCTCTGACTATAGGAGCAGTCAGTTAATATGTTAACATATTATCCTTGCCAAAAGAAAACTCCTAAACCTCACCCACTGACATTAATGATAGACTGTGGAAAGGTTATTAATAATCTGAGTTCAGGTTTTGCTACCAACTGTCAAATAAAGTGTTATGCTACTGAATTCATAACACAGCACTGGAGTGGGGGAATTCTCTGCACTTAAAAGATTTATTGATGTAACTAGATTAATTTTCCACTGTGTATTTTATGTCAAAGAGCATAAAGTTCTACTCTCATTTATGCCATTGTTTGCTGGTCTGTCTGTTATCCCTGGAGGAAAAGAAAATGGACTATGAACAACATCTAGTTATTCTTTCAGCATTTACACTTCAGTCTGTAAAGAAATATTTTTTTCCAAGGTCCTCAATTTACATGACCATTTGTCAAACACTGGGATGTATAGAGATGATTTAATTTTGTTTATATCTGGGCTTGTTCATAACACAGTTTAGCCCTTTATTCCCAAGTAATGCTGGCTGGGATTCTTTAGAGGAATGGTGTTTAGCTAGGAAATTGCTACATTCAGTTTTACAAAAAACAATGGAGAATTGGTGCAGAAATCTCCCAGTTACCCAACCTTTAGCTGGGAAATTCTGCAGAGGAATGCTTGGCTACTTTGCTTGGTCACTGGGAGATGAATCTGAATTTTCTCTGTGCACCATCATTTCTCATACTCTAGCTTGTTCTGAAGTTGAGAGTTAATTCTTCTTCAACTGTCCTCTCCTTCAGTTAAAAGACCACAGCCCAAAGTGATCATCAGTACAATTCAGGGGCCACTATGGCACTGAAAATTTGTCTTCATAGTTTGGTTTTCTATGCACCAACTTTTCCATCTTTAGGACTAAGCACACAACCACTGAGAACTGGTTATCTTTTTGGCCATTTAACAGCATCAGGAAATGGGTTTATTTCTAATTAGGAAAAGGCTTCAGCATTCCTATGATGGCTTGATATACTGTTTTGGGAATATAGCATGATTGTTTAAAGAAACAGCAAGATATTTTGCAAGAAGGTTACACCAAATATATGAATCTTTTAAGATCCTTGGATTCTACTAGTTCATTCTTCTGTTGCATTAAAAACTTTGTCACTGTATGTTTGTTGTTTTAGGGGAGATGCAGGATAATTAATTGAGTCAAAGCATCCTCTTCATTTTTCTCTGCAATTTACAGCTTGTGTCTCTGAGAAACTCCTTTGAGGAAGCCACAGTAGATCTCTGATGCAGTTCTAGATACTGAGGTTATTCTAACCCATTTTTCTTTTAAACACCCTTGGAAACTCCACCACTGCCTGTCAGAGAAGCACCAGTTCCAACAGTGTCTTGGGGTTTTTTTTCTCTTACAGGAAACAAAACTGAGCAGCCTATTTCATCTCCACAGTACCTGGGGATGTGCCAGCTAAAAGAAATCTGTGAAGATGTTCATAAACCAGAACAAAATTAACAGAACATTAACTAAGAACAATGAGGATTCAAAATAATGTCATTCTACAGAACCTGTCACTACTAAATCATTACCAGTGGTGTAGGCCAGATGTAGTAGGTGAAGGAGAAGGCACTGCAGGGAAATGTCAGGCTTGGAATGAGCCACTGTTGCAGAAGATCATCATCACTTTAAAGTCTGCCACAGCATTTTTCACCTACTGCAGCACAGAGATTGTCAGTGCTTGTGGATATTGGCAATTGCTACATGCAATTACTCATATTACTATATAAAGTGCTTTGTAACTGCACTCCAGTGATTCTGACAGTGTTGCTGTGTCCCTTGGCTGTTTGAGTGTCTCATTGTATAACCTCATGATGTTGGTTTTGGAGCAAAGCTGTAAAACTGCAAAATGCACCAGAAATGTCCATGGACTTAAGGTGACTCTGGTGAGTTTAACTTCCAGCACATCCCTCTGGGTACAAAGCTCAGGTCCCAGCCCTGAATGCTTATCTGAAGTTGTTGTGAGTTTATTTATTCCCTTTGGGATGGTTAAGGCAACAAAGTAAAGCATCAGAAAACCAAGTTATTTAACCATTTTCCTAGGCTACCTTTAACCTCCTATGGCAATTTTCATATTTATAAAAATATGGGATAAAGTGGATGCAACTTCATCACAGACTCAGTCAAGAACAGAACACTGATATTTGAAGGCCAAATTCCTACCACTGGAAATAAATAAACATGTAGTTAATAGAGAACAAGCACTGCTTTCACACCTTTGAAGGGCTGAAACCATGAAATGGGAATCTGAACAAATGGGCAATAAAACACTCCTGGAAAAACCCTGTGTGTATAGGCTGTAGATTACATATGATGACAAAATGAGAGCATTCTGCTGGATGAAAATCTCCAGGTGTTTCCTAATTCTCTAAAAGGGCATTTTTGGAGCTTAAGAACTTCACAGTTGACAGATGCAACTTCCTGAACCTTCTGGTAACAGTGTAGATACTTACCCAGAGCCAAGGTCTTTTCTACTCCTCACCCCACCCCAGCAGTGAATAGGCTGGGGATGAACAAGAAGTTTGGAGGAAACAAATCCAGGACAGCTGACCCCAACTGACCACAGGCATATTCCAGACCATATGATGTCATGGTCAACAAAAGAAGCTGGGGAAGAAGGAAGAAGAGGGGAAGACTGGAATCACAGTGCTTGTCTTCCCAAGTCACTGCTACATGTGATGGAGCCCTGCTACCCTGGAGATGGCTGGCACCTTCCTGTGGATGGGAAGTGGTGATTGAATTCCTTGTGTTGCTTTGCTTGAGTGTGTGGCTTTTGCCTTATCTATTAAAGTGTCTTCAGCTCAATCCATGAGTTTTCTTACTTTAACCCTTCCAATTCTCTCCCCCATCCCACGGGGAGCAAGTGTGGGGCTCAGTTGCTGGCTGGGGTTAAACCACAACAGCCTCTGTGTCTGGCACTTCTTCTCCCTTTCCTATGAGCTCTTACTAAGTAAGGGGAGGGGGTTGGCACTCTGGTTTGGAACTGCTCATCCATTTGAGACAGTGAATATGAGAGGCACAGTTTGATCATCTCAGAATTATTGCACTGAGCTATTGCCAGGGCAGTAGCCACTTACTGCAGGTGGAACTGTTTCTTCCTTACCAGCACGTCTCCAATTCAGCTTTAACTTGACTTTGTCTTCTGTTTGTTCAGCCACATTTCTAAAGATTTAAATAAATGTGCAGTCACATTTGTTCACAGAAAGTAACAAATGAATAAAGCTGCACTGGAGAGATTTGAGTTTCACAATGTATGCTGAAACAGATGCTTTCTTTTGAATGGCTCTGTAAAGAATTATTAATATGGACCTTCTTTGGTTATGAAAGAGACAATTAGGAGCTTTAATCCAATATCTAATATTTCAATAATGTTATTTTTTATTAGATTTCAGCAGGAAAGAATACCATTAGATAGATCACCAGAGTAATAAGCAACATGATGCTGGGTTCCACCCCATCTGTGATATTTTTAACTACATTCTACCCATGGCAACCTTCAGATTTCATCTGGGAACACTTATCAGAATACAAAGCTCAACAGACAGTGCTGATGTTTTATTAAGGATTTGTGTTATTCTCACTACAGAATAAACCTGTGCTCTAAAGTGGTAGGCAGGGTTTTACCAGTACAGAACCCATGTTTGGCTTACATGAAGGATTTTTGCTGGTAGAGAACCCAAGTTTGGCTTCCATGAAGGATTTGGTTCTATTCCACACTGCACAGAGATACCACATGTTCAGAACTTCTGCTGCTGTCCTGATGTAGGAGAGTGACAAAGATGTAAACCTTTTGTTATGAACCAGCCTTTAACCTATGGAAAAATAGCTTGAAATATGGTTTATAATTTGCTCAATGAGTTTGATATCTTTAGTTTGGTACCTACTGGATACTTTTCCATGTTTCAAAAACCACTCTGCTTCCCAAATTTGGCACTGCTAGTAATTTTTGGTGATACAAAGCCAAGATCTGGAATTGTAGGGTGTTGGAGATTGGGTTTATGGACTATTGGAGAAGCTGTGAAGAGGAGAATATACAAGGTCTGTCACAGCCATCTGTCCCCACCCAAACAATTCAAGGAACAGAAATGCTAAGTGGTTTGCTCAGGAGGAGCAGGCCTATGCAGGCTGGTAGGATTTTATTAGGATTCCAAAAAAGGTTGACAGTCTTTGGAGATGGTAGACTGTCCTGTCACTTCTACTGTCTTTCTGATGGCCCAGGAGATAGCAGTGCAAGGTTTAAACTCCCTCAGGACACCCTTCCAAGTGAGGAGCAAGGATAAATGAACAATGAAACCTTCTAAAGCAGGGGCTGGAACCACAGAGCAACTATATAAAAGGTGGTCACCACCATCATGAGTTGTGCTGGAAAAAATAAAGAGCAGGCAAATTTGCCTTGTCAAAAGAGACAGTGAAATGACAGGGGCTGGGAAATCAAAAGCAACAATGGCACCTAGCTGAGCTGCAGGAAAGGATGAATTCCAGTTGCCAGCTTAGCTGCTCTCTTTACTGAAACAGTCCAGGAAAACACAATTAGATGGGTGAATTCCCCAGTGACTTCAATCCTCTGCAGTGTCATTTGCCCAGCAGCTGCCCTTCAAGTAGAAATCTCCCACAAAACTTTTAGATGATATGGTATTATAAGAAGAGTGAAAAAGAAACCTCTTTATGTTCCAAACAACTGCTAGGGGAAAAGCCACAAACAAATTTTGGTAATTAATGACTGGGGATGAAACCAATGTAAGGAATGTATGGAGAATGAACTGGGACACTAGCAGAAAGGCTTTGGTAGGCCATTTCAAATGAAAGATAACAAGCTCCTGAATGCAGGAGCTCACTGGAGACCATCTGAGATGGGCAAAACTACTGCTGTCAAAAGAGCAGAATGAAAGGAGTCAGGCACAGCTGGTGGAAATACACAGGAAAAATTCTTGTGGATAGTATTTAATTATATTATGCTGATCAGAAGGGAGAGGCTGAACTTGTGTCCTGATGGAAATTGATTACCCTCCACAAGGTGTCCCTAGGAGAGCCTCCAAACTGAGCCAATCTTTCCAAAAGACAGTCTGGCTTATAGTCCTTGCAGGTTAGCACAGTCCTGTCCTCTCAGCAGTGTGAAAGCCAATCTAATCAGGTGTGAAGCATTTGATGTATGGAAAAATTAACCAGTATCTAGAGAGGAAACCTGGCACAAGATGAAGAAAGCTGGCAGCTGAGACAATAGACCTGGCAAAATTTACAGGACTTTCATTCTAGTTCTGTGGAAGGTAATTCTTTTCTGCTTTCTATTCTACATAGCCTTTCTTTTATTCTCATTCTAGGCTGTAAATCCAAAGAAGTAAGCAAGCTAGTCTAACTGTGTGCCATGACATCAACCTGCAGGAAAGCACAAAGAGAACTTTCCATCTATTTCTCTCTAAACCCTTTGTTTTCAAACATGTTCCTAAAACCAGCTTTACAAGCATCTTTTTATAGAACACAAATTGTATGAGTTAAAATATCTGAGAGTGCATGAATTACAAAGTAAAGGCAAAATAAAGTCTTACTATTATCAGTAAGTGGTCTCACAAACCAATGGAAAATGGCATTATTTTTTAATAAAGCACTTAGCTAAAATCAGTGTCTTGCAGATTGGAGGAGAATTGCTGATGGAGTCTGGCAGCTTTTTCACAGAATTATTTGTCTAGACAAAGAATGTATGCAAGGGTCTGTTTCAAAACACAAACAAGCATCCACACTTAGGATTTCTCTGCCAGTGTTTCACCCAAAGACACTCTCTCTTAGCTCTTTCTGAAGATCACACTTTTCTGGCTGTCCTTGGATTTCTTTTGCCTTCTTCCTTGAAATGCCTGCTGCTTGTTTTCTGGTTTTCCTGTCTGCACATAACTCCCTTAGGAAAAAGGAAAAGAAATTACACCTGCCTCTCTCTCTTCTCAAGCTTTTCTCACACATTTCACCTTCCTGCATCTGGTCAGAGTTTTGGGAAAGGTTTCCTATTGTTCTATCTGGTTTCACCCAAAAAATGTAATTACATTTTTTTCCTGCCTGACTAGTGGCTGGGAAAAAGTTGAGGCAAGACAGTTAACAGTGTGGTGATATCACAGCATCATTTGGACCAATAAGCAGTAATAAAAAACACTTCCAAAGCTGCTGTGAGACAACTTTAATGAAGTTGTGTGAACAGCTGGTTCTGATCCTCTAGCATGCTGGGAAGTGAACATAAAAGGCTATGTGCACCTACTCACAAGCTACTACATCTGGAAGCAAACTCAAAGCACTGCATGTCAGAAGCTCACAAATCCTGTCCTGACAAGCAAACTGTCAACAATG
The DNA here is from genome assembly GCA_013399015.1 of Galbula dea. Taxonomy (NCBI): domain Eukaryota; kingdom Metazoa; phylum Chordata; class Aves; order Piciformes; family Galbulidae; genus Galbula; species Galbula dea. Next base: position 1,102,417 of record VWZX01000455.1, read on the forward strand.
AGGTGAGAGAGGTTTGAAGACAATTATTAACATGATCTCATTAGGAATGTTGAATTTATCTCACTTTCCTCAAATTAAAAAAAAAACAAATTAGCAAACATTTCATTGCTGGGGCTAGGTTCAAAGGCAGGAAAGAAGAACAATGTGCATTTCCTTTCCTGAACTCTTCAGTCATGGGCCTGGAGGTGTGAGATGTTCTGCTGGCCTGCTCTGTTTCAGTGTGAACTGTGGGTAGGGTGTGTGCCTGCAATGATTTGGAGAAGCTCTTTTACAATCTATACATTTTCATTGATATTATGGAATCCTTCTGCTGCTGCTGTTGCTTTTTCCACTCCTCCCCATTCTGATACATAGATCTGTGGTCACAGAATACTTATTGTAAATCTTTCCTTTCTTTCTGTCTAGACCACTCTTCCCTTACATTATTGGCTGAGACAATGTCCTACCAAAGGTAGAGTTGCTTCTTCCACAGAGGAAAGAAAATTTCCTCCTTAAGCTCTTCATCTTGACAAAAGCAGACATTGAGACCTTTTTCCCTTTGGTGTGATTCTATTTCATGCCTGTACAGCAACCTTCTCAGATATCACCCTTCAAAGAGGTGTGGTAGATGCCATTCATTCAAAAGACCCTGGGACTTGATGCATTTGGGAGGGGCTGAGTATCAGGACAATGATTCTGAATCTCTTAGACTGGTTACATTGATTTTGGTTATTGCAGCCTTTGGGGTGCTTCATGGGGTGTTAAATAAACTGGAGATCCCTGATCAGGTCAGGCAGCAATTTCCAGAGCCATTAATAAGAAACTATAGAGCCACACTGTGAATGAATGACTGAGAAAGTGATAGGAACAGCACCAGGGAGTCTGGAGGAATCTCAGAAATCTTGAATTTAACCTGCAGGAAAATCCTGAGATTTGACAGCCAGGAGAAAAGACATTTTGTGGTGAAAAGAAACAGGGAATTGAACCAGCATATGGGGCTTGGGGATAATAATGGCTTCTCTTGCTTGTGCTCTGTATCCTGGACAATGCCATGAAATACAGTTACTGTGTTACCAACAGAAAGTGTCAAGAGGTCCTGAAGGGACTTTTTCACTTGATACTGCCACTGGGATTTATAAGTCAACCCCTTATCCCACTTGCACAAGCAACCCCAAATTCCAAGCACATATAAGCCCAATTTTAAGGAGCTTGTGCCTGACAGGTACAATCCAAGGAAGATTCCAATAGAAGCATGAAAGGAAGTCAGAACTGAACAAACTTTCTTTTCTTTCAAATCTCAGCTTCAAATACACTTTTTAAACCTGTATTTTCCTTACTTGTGAGTTTCTCCACCTGCATCATCCTTTCTGCCCCTTCCTCTCCTAAGACTAGATGGAAATCTGTAGCATACCTCAGCAAAAGTAAGATGAAACCATGCATAAGGTTGGTGCAAAAGGGTTTTAAAACACTATGCACACTTACAACAGTATTTCATTAACAGAAATTATACTTTATTACTGACTACAAGGTCTATCCTAACACAAGGAACAACAACATACTATCTTCACAACTTCATGCATGTGAAGATCATTTTGTATTTAATTTTTCTGGGGAGTCAGTTTCTGGGTGGAAACTCCTGCCATTTGGAACCTCACTTAGAGCATACTGGAAGTGTCTTTGAGGTAAAATGAAATTGTAGCTCCATAAAGGCCTAAATATGTCAGTTTGTATAAAGTGAAGATGAGTATTGCTCCATCCTTGATGGAGACAACTGCTGAACAGCACAACTGCTCCTCACTGCCAGGATGAGTGCTGTGTACAGCTATGTGGGCAGAACATGGGGAGAAGAAGGTGGTGCTGTTCCCCTCATTAATTTTTCACCTGGATTGTTTGGATCTGAAGGTGTCCTCTGTACATATTCCATGTTTGACAGAGAGCCACAAATCCTTCAGCCCTTTACAGAGTCCCAGAAGAGACAGGGAGCATCTTAGAGCTCCTGTCTTTGCCACACTCCTGTAACAAGGGTACACCATGGTGTGCCAAGCAGGGTCATGCAGCCCCATAGAGCTGGGGAATTATGTGTAAGGAAGTTTGGGCTTACACTGGGTTTATGCTCTCCAGGCTCCTGCTGTGTGAGCTCCAGAGTGATTTTTAAGGGCTGCTTCATGGGAATTGTGTTGTCATGGCTGGAGTCAAGGTATGCAGCACTCATCTGTTCGAAGAAGCAACGGGGGAGAAATCTCTAGTAGATGAAGCCCTTGAGAGAGTTTCTTTTGACTCTTCCTAGGCTTTTGAGAACTGAGAAATCAAGCTTAATTGGAATTTAAAGACATTATATAGTAGGAATGACCAATAAGACTGGATAGGTGAACCTGAATCAAAAGGACAATGCAAGTCATTTGTAGGAAATATTTCAAAACAGGGCAGTTAAATACCTTTAAATATTTTCTGTGAAATCCCTCAGCTCTTTAGCTCACTATTTAGAGTTCATAAATACTAGTGGAATGAACATTTGAAACATATGACACCAAGTTGCAAAAGCTAATGTGATTTTATATCCAAGGACATTCCTAGAGTTAATCAAATGTTGCAAAATGCCCTTTAGTTTAATTGTATGTACAAACATACAGCCAAAAAGAAAAAAAACAACTCAGTTTGTTCTTTATCTTTTTCTTCATTATCTTCACGATGGCAGATGTGGGTAAAAAGATCATAGGAGGCTAAAGGGAGCTTGACCTCCTTGATCCTTACTAGTTTCTCTTCCCATGTATAAACTACCTTTTAAACTATAAGCAAGTAACTGAATAGCAGTACTTTCTGTGTTTATTTATTTTAAGCTAGTTAGACAATTTCTGGCAAGTATTCTAAGCAGAGAAAACTCTTCTGTAAACTCAGAAATAGCCACACCAATAAGGTTCAGCCACAATCTACAACTTTACATCAGACTTCAGCTGACAACAGTCACTTTCAAAAGGCTTAAACAATCATTGCAATCTCAGTGAGGTACTGACAAAAAGATAGATAAATAAAGGTGATAAAAATCCACAAAAAGCCATCTCCACTGTGGATTATTTCCTGAATTCTCTCAGTCCACTATGCATTGTATGTTCTTCACAGAACACGACTGATCCATGACAGTCCTTAGAGGGGCCATTGCAGTTGCAGTATTATGGCTTTAAATGTAATATCAGACATCACCATGAGAAAAGGATCCCCCCAGGAGTGGAGGACAGAAGGTAATACAGTGGCTCTTTCAGTGGTGTGGGAGACATGGCACACTGCTGCATAGCTGAACAGTTGCCCTTTGTTCTCTCTTCAGCTATGGATCCGATTTCTCTGAATTGAGCTTATTACAATAAATATAGATGCACAACATGATTATTTATGGGAAGAAAACAGACAAAAGAGGTTGAGTTGCTGGTACCTAAAACCTCATTTTCTGAGCTTCTCCCCTTGAGGCCCTTTTCATTTGTTGCACCATTGTATTCGTATTGTTGCTCAATGATACAAGCATAAGCTGTTCATCAATTTACCCACTCCTCCAATCTCTTTCTCTCTCATGTGTGCTTCCTCTCTCTTCCCATGTTAATAGTTCCCCTGAAATCCTATCACTTTGCTGGAGGATTGATGTAAGTCTCCAGCAATTAACATAATTACAAGCCTGATTATCTTCTAATTGCATTATGAGTATTTGGTTATTCACTACACAAATTAGAGAAAATTAAAGAGGAGCAAGATCCTGTGGTGTGGGTGGGATGCTTTCTAAACTGTTATGAGCATTTGAATGTTGTGAGATAACAAAAAGGTGAAGACATTTTATATTCCTATTGGCTCACAGTCATTCCTGTCCTTGTGTATTTTATTTCTTACTTCTTCCATGCCACTGAAAGATACAGTATTATTTCCTTTGTTTGTGCAAGTTGACCAACAGTATACAGTAAACCAAATGCCATATTTTTCTATATAGATTGAGTAAAGTAAAATGATAGTTAACATGTGAACAAAAGGCACCTAGAGGACAGGCTTCTGTCCTACTGAGGAACACCAATAATTCAAATACATCATTAAGGGATACTGTTTGTGGTGACAGGGGAACATAATAGTAAACAAACATCAAGTAATACAAGTCCTTGCCTGTCTCTTTCTAGTGTTTTTGAGGTTACTGCATTATTACTTCAATAAGTAGGGCTAAGTTCAAATAGTTAGTAGTTACTAGAGGGCAGTTTTAAACCTGAATAGCACTTTGATGGGCCTATAACCAATATAGGACAGGAGGCACTTTACTGGCAGCAGTGCCAGTAATGAAACAGAGCACTTGAAATGCACAGAACAGAAATTCATGGAGAGAAAATTAAGGAACTGGATACTTTTGAAAACTGTATTTTTAGAAGGAAATACACAGAGTTTGCCCAAGATTTACCAAGAGAAAAAAAAAAATGACAAGAAAAAGGAGCAAAGACTTACAGAAAGGATTGTAGCTTCTACTGTTGTTGGAGTTGAAGATTATGATTGCTGCTGGAAATAAGCCATGTCCTGCCCTCCTGCAGGACCCTGCTAGGTACACTAGGCAGGGAGGCAGGAGGTGAGAAGGTATGTGCAAAGCAAACCAGCTGAACATCTCTGAGCAGTGCTGTGAGCACCCTTTGTTGGCTTCCGCCCTAAGCAATTGCTGACTCTTCCTGTGTTTTGGCATAACCCAGTATCTGTCTTGATATGAGTTAAATCCTGCTAATGCTCTTCATGAGAGCCTTTTTCATCTTACAAATATGTTTTTAATGGAGGTTAACCTGCCAACACTCAAAACTGATGTCCCTGAATGAATTTATAGGATAGAGCAACAGTATAACAACAGTGAATATAACTTTGGCTCCTGTTCCCAGGGACCTCTAGTACCCTCCTGGACTCAAGATTTCCAGTTAGTGCAACTGGCACCCAGTGACAAGGGAATAAATTGATGACATTTGCTTATTTCAACAGGGTCAGCAAGCAGCCTTGTTACTACATAGATGGGCAGGAAAGAAATGACTTTTTTTTTTCACATCCTCAAGGAATTAACATCAGCAGGACTAGGACTTATTTCACCTTACGAGGCCCTGAACCCAACACTGGCGAGGCCACACCTTGAATCCTGGGGTCAGTTTTGGGTCTCTTCACTTTAAGAAGGACATTAAGGTGCTGGAGCACATATAAAGAAGGACAATGAAGCTGGTGAAGGATCTAGAGCACAAGTGTTGCGAGGAGCAACTGAGAGAACTGGGGTTGTTTCTCCTGGAGAAGAGGAGGCTCAGAGGAGACCTTCTCACTCTCTACAACTCCATTAAAGGAGGCTGGAGCAAGGTGGGTGTTCTTCTCTTCTGCCAGGTAACAAGTGATAGGACAAGAGAAAATGGCCCCAAGTTGCACCAGGGGAGCTTTAGGTTGGATATTAGGAAAAATGTCTTCCTCAAAAGGGTGGTCAAGCCCTGACAGAGGCTTCCTAGGGCAGCGGTGGAGTCACCAACTGTAGAGGCATTTAAAAGCCATGGAGATGTGGTGCTGTGGGACATGGTTTAGTAGTGGCCTGGCAGTGTTGGGTTAACAGCTGGGACTGATGATCTTAAAGGTCTTTTCCAACCAAAATTATTCTATGGTTCTATATAAGTATGTCTTCCTCACTAGAAATCTCAAGGTCCATGACTCCTGGAAATATATTTATGAAAGAAGTTGGCTATTCTTAAAAAAACCAGTTAAACACACATTTAAAGGGGAAAGATAAGAACAATCTCAATTATGTGCATTTCTAGCACATCCATAAAGAATCCTTCATCAAGAGAAGAATTTTCTTAAGCACAAATGAACCATGTATACATATTTTCATTTGCTGCTGCCAAGTGTGTGTATAAAACTATCTGGGAACACACCACTATGTGCTTCAACTGATCCATCTAGGCAGAAAATAGAGAAGCCATACACCATATGACTCCTTAAAAGATAATTCAAAAGTTTTTTTAAGTGTGTTTAAAATAGATTCAACATGAAATTGAATTTTTGCAAGTAGGTAAAAATTCATGTAACTTTTTAAAGCCACATCACTTTAATAGCTGTAGACAGTGGGCCAAATTCAGCTTTAATGTAAAACACTCTGAATTTAATGAAAAGCTTCATTGAATCTACTGGCAATTTGCCCAGTTGCTGCAGGATTGAGTTTTGCACAGTCTTTCACTTTCCTCCCACTGCTTCTCAAAGCTGTCAGATGTACATATGACAGAAGTTTTCAGAAGTCCAGGGCTGCGCAGTGCAAGTGAGTTTAATAGTCTAATATCCAGGAGCTGGTGGAGAAATGCCACCCTGAGATGCTGTCAGGGGAAGTAAACAAATCCCCATTTCCACTGCTGCTTTTGTAAAAGGCCATTTTTTAAATTTTACAAATACTTTGCTCGAAATGGCACCACTGAAATTTAACCTGAAGTCTCCAAGTGAAAGGAGGAATTAGAAGCAAATAAATGTGGATTTCTTTCCTTTTGCACGAGCACTTTACAGTCCCACTTTGCAAGCAGGTGAGAGTTATGAGTATCTGATTATCAACAGAAGACACATATACTTCCTTTTAAAAAGCCCTGTGTGGTAAATAGATAAAATTTCCACACCAGAGCATCTCTGAGACCCGTATAAGTTGCCCATGTGTGTTTTTCACAAGTTATGTTAACAGTCTCTGGGAGGCAATACCCAAGACAGAATAGTCTAGTGCCATCTTTGTTCTAAAACAGAAAGCAGCACATGATGTAGCAGGCAGACCATATACTGTGTCACAGCTACCTTTACATTTGAATTGTTATCTTCATGTTTGATGTGAATCTCCTCCACCATGGAGAAAAGCAAACAAAACATTGTTTTCCTGCTTCATTACTTTAGTAAGAAGGATTGACGACATGCTTAGCTGGCAGGAAAAAATAATTTATGTCACTGTCACCTTATTTGTTCACCTGCTGCAAGGTAAATAAAAGCTAGGTCACTTTTTATTTATTTAGCTTTTGCAAGACACCCATAGTGACACAGCCAGCATTATCTATTATATACAACCACTTTATTATACTCATCACTGAAAACAAAAATAGTGAGACGACTATCTATAACCAACTTCACTCTTAGTACTTGTTGAAAACACCACTTCACCTTTTAGATTTTTGAACACAATGCCTTTATTTTCTTTTTTTTTTTCCCCACTCATAGCTCTACCAATTGAAAATGTGCTTTGAAAATCACAGTAATTTAACTGATTTCATGTTCCAAATGTACTAGGAAAGGAAAGGGGCCTCCTGTCGGAGTTTTCAGTGTTTTAATCTGTTATCAAAGATCTATTACTATTATTAGTAAAATCTCTTTGTCATAACAGTACAAAAAAAAAAAGGTAACTGATAAATACATTTGCAAATGCAGCTAAGGCCCAATTCCCATGTTAATTTCTCAGAGAAGTTTCCTGCTAGGGCGTGGCTGAGAGCAGAGAAAGTGAGCAGGGATTCTACAGAGATGACTCGACGTTCGCGGAAAGCGTCTCTGTTCCTGTGAAGTGAAGAGTGGCATAAGCTCCACACTCAAAATGAGAGTATAAATTTGACTCAACAAAGCAGCCTGCCTGCAGGAGCTTGCTCCACTCTCTCATTTCAGAGCACAAATAAAATGCTTTTCTTTTTTCTTTCCCCTTATCCTGCCTTTGCAAATCGAGTCTAACATTCTAAGTAAAGCAAAATCTTACATCAAGGGGACAAGCAAAGAATTTATGCTTCAGGAGATTGCCTGATAGCAAAATGAGATGCAGGGTAAGAAGGTATTATGGCAAATAGCTATAAGGCCACAGAAGGGAATGTAGGGAGGGTTTGGCTTCATTTTTTTTTCTGTTTCATGTTGGCTTCAGCACATGCATCACTGAGCTCTTCATGGTCACTATGGTGGATTAGCAGTTCTCTGACGTTCAACTGGCCTGTCCATAGGTGGATCTGTGGCCGCCTAGTCCCCACCTGAAGCTGGCTTAGTGGGCTAGGCTTTTCCAGAAGTCTTTAAGAAGAATTGAATTCATACCTTTCTTAGCAGTAGCAAGAAGCTGTCACCATCTCCACAGATTACAGGCAACATTTCTCCCTCTGCCACACAAATTCTGGTATGCACCAGACTTCATTTACAGTAAATAAAGAAGCTGCTTACTGCTGCAGTGTTTACTTACCGAAACATCAAGAACACATTGGTATCTTTGAAATGTTATCTTTTTAGTTACTTTCAAATTTGTCTGAACTCTGTTTGCTAATGACAATTTTGGAAACATGCAAAAGTTTTCTGAGAACATGAACATCTATTATTCCCCTTGAGTTCTCAAGTCCCTGTGCTAGAGCCAAACTGAAGCTCCATCTTCCAATTAGTCACTTACTCAGGTCACTGTGCTGTAGCTGATCTCAGGCTCCATCTTCCAAATGGTCACTTACTCACATGTGTAAACTGACAGGAGCACGTTCAGTGAGGGAAACTGAAACCAACAGCTAGAGGGAGGGCATTTATCTAAGTGGAAAATCCAGGTTCAAGCATGTCATGTAAAGCAGACCGAAGACTAAACTGACCTTCATGCTCTCTTGGTTCACACAGATCCACTAGCAGGTTGGGTATGCTAAGTTTCATTCAGTTTTAATCAGAAAATCCTTCTTGAAAATGAAGTTTGGTTGAAATTGGTACATTTCTGGGAAAAGAAAAAAAGCCCTTCCTATGTGAGCTAACCAACATTTTCACTGAGATTTTGACACATGGTAAATAGATATTTTTCAACTTTTATTATGATTCAGTGGTGCTGTATTTTTGTAGAGTACATTACATTCTGTGTTTACTTAATCTCAGAAGATATAACAGTAATAGATGGAACAGTTATGTACAGTGGGAAGACTTTATGTATACATTTGATATATTAACCTGCTATTGTTGCATGTTTATGGAACACCAATGAGAAAATATAAAATATTATAACACTTGATCTTCAATGGCAATGTTATGCTAATACATCATATTTTATGGATTCTGCAGAGATTTCTCCTTTCCACTGTAAAAAATCACCACCTCCCAGTACATTTTCAAGACTGTTGCACTCTCATTTGCCAATAACAGACACTTTATTTTCCAAACAATTCTGGGACCAAAAAGGCAAGAAATATTCTGAGGTCACATCCTACTAGGCCTTACTTCCATGTGCACTCTGGAGACATCTCAGCATCCTCAGCTTTTACCAGCCATGCTTCAATGCTGGCCTTGCAGCCATGACTTCTGGTCTCTGCTTTCAAGCAAAACCAAAAGTGTAGAGAGCTGTTTCTGTTGGATAAGTACATAAGCTCATTTAGAACACATTGGGTTTTAATCTACCACAGTTCTGGACTTGCTGTGCTCTTTGGGGCTAATAGCAGAAGTAAAAAGCAGACACAGTGGAGAACTAATCTAACATATTCTGGCAGAAGGTCCTTACATGAGACAACCAGCACTTGAAGTGAGAGTTTGATGGTTTCCTCACACTCATGTCTTCTTTTCTTGTCAGCAGCTGAAGACCTGGCTAGCACAAAGCAGTTCACTTGGAGAACATTTACAGTGAGTCATCAATGAGCTCATAATGGCTGGAAAATAGTATCCTGGCACCCACATTTTATTTCAGGATAGCAGCAGGTGGCAGTCACTGTTGTGCCATAATAGTCTCTGTTTGCCAGAGAGGGTTTCTCCAGCAAGCTAGGCAGAACTCAACTTTAGTACCAGTACTACTGAGCTGAAATTCACTTCTATTCACTGCATGCTGCTATTACCAAGCAATTTCTTATAGACCCAACCATGCATCTTGCTTTAATGTAAGTCTAAACATCTTCAGACATCTTATTTTTCCACATTCTCCTCATCTCCAACACGTGGTTGGTCTGTCAGTGAAAATTTGGGCAAAGAACTACTGAGCTCTTTAAACTGTTTTCTAAATTTATGAGTCATTTTAACATAAAGGATAGCTGCAATTTTTCCCTATAAGTTTGAATTTTCTGCCTTTGGTTTGTTTGTATACTCCCTGCAGCCTCACTTTGGGTCCTTTAGCTGATTTTTATCACCTTAGTTGAGGATGTTTAGAGCTGCCAAAACCCTGCAGAAAAGGTTTACATAATCATGGTCGGTTCTTTACAGTTTGGTGAAGAAAGCATTGCAAGTTCTCACTTGGGAGAGTCTGTTTTTCCATTCCACCACTTCAGTGGACAAACTTTCATGCTGTGACAGTCTTCATCTTGAAGATACTGAAAGAGATTAGATGAACTCATGGGAGTTAGGGCTAGCAGAAGCTACTGCTCAGTGTAGGTGGGTATATCACATGAAAGACCATACCGTACTTGCACTGTTTGCTCTAACCTACTCGTGCCCTTCACAGGTTATTTTCAGAGATAAGAAGAAGTGTGTACTGCTATAGCAATTCTTACAAACTATATTTAATCTCCAGAAATTTCTTTTCTGTGTTTTGAAATTAACCAGCATACTTTCTGTCTGACTAATTAGGCCAGCATTCTTTTAAAGGGCATCAGTTTACTCCATTTTCAAATTTACTTAAGGAGAATTATCTAATGCAACTACTCCAGTACATCTAGGTGCCTGTTCCTTATCATTTCTTTCAAGTTACTTTGATAAATGGATGTACTGATGTTTGCTAACCACAGAACATGATTTTGGAGAACATCTTTCAGACATAGACCAGGAGTTTTTACATATGCTATAATTAAAGTGAAAAAACACTGCATGGAATTCATTCACCCTCTGGACAATGCAACCTACAGAGACTCTGGGCTACAAAAATATAATGTTATAAGGAAAAACATGTCACTAACCAACCTTGTACCTGCCCCACTGTGGTAAACCACATGGTTTTAACAAGAAAAAAGCTTAATGGTTTTGCTTTTACTGACAACAGACAATGACAGGGATTTCCATGTATTTCTTTTTTCTCCTCTAAATTTCAAGGCAATTTTAAACCTGTATTGCTGCTTTATTCTAGGTACTGTCAACTGAAGGGAAGCTTTAATAATGTCATTGTAAAGTAAATAACTAACTAACTAAGAAGATGCAATATAGCATCCACCATCACACATTCATTCTTATGCCTCTTCTTGCCCTTCAAGTCAATCTTTCATAAGATTGACTAAAGTCACTGGAGTCCACATATTACTCAGATATCTTTAAAGCAACTCTCTCTTCTCTCCCCTCCCAAAAAATTAGGTTTTTCACTACAATGTTTGTCATAGGTCTATATTTTTAAAATCTATCAGTTTGCCTCATTTTGCACTGTAATATGACCAATAGTAAGCATACAATAATTTGATTAATTATTTTACCCTCCCTGCTGATCATCCACTTCAACTTGCCTGACAAAGAACTGCTGTAACAAAATCATATGAACTTAGTGACTTAGAATGAGGCTTAAGGACATGATGTAGTCACTAACTTGCCTAGATGGAATGGCATTAGAGAGTTCTTCCCTTTTCATTTGAGATAAAAAATGATGGCTTTGTCAACATGCGACCTCAGGCTTCTTAAACAACTGCTGGCCCATTACATTTGGAAACACTGCCTAAATAGGGTATGAAATAATATCTTCATTTTTTACACAGACACTAATGAGGGCAAAAAATGAAAGCTGAACTGAACCCTACCCAACAGTTAAATTTTGTGCTGGAGTTTCCATCCTCAATACAGAAAATATCTTCTTAAGGACAAACAGTGATATATGTTGAAGATGCATATTACACACAAAGTATTTTGTTATTAACCTTGCCTGACATCTAGTAGACACTTCAAAAAAGCTCTTTTGGGCTCTACTTCATTGATTTTAATGGAAACCAAAGGACTATTCTATAAAGTACATATAGAAGGCCATATACTACAATGCAAGTAATTTGGCAAACATCCATAAGTCTTGAAAGGAGAGGCACTTAGAAGTGTGAATGTGAATTGCTTTGCAGTCTGCAGTGTGGTAATATAGCTGTCAAACATATTTCATGTTGTGCAGGACTGTGGATGGAAAGCATCCCTGGAAAGACATGTTTTTAGCTAGCAGAGACTGAATGACTGACAGCCAAAGACTCTTTACTGTTGGGGTCTAAAAAGTCATGTTAAGAAGTGCAATAGAGAAGGCTACCTTTCACAGAACTTGGGAAATGTCCCTAAAATGCAGTTGGAAAGAAACAAACCAAAGTTCTTCTATGAAGGGTACATATATTACCCCTCCATGGCAGGGGGGTGGAACCATGTGATCTTTAAGGTCTCCTCCAACCCAAACCATTCTATGGTTCTACGACTAGAGACAGAGAGAGAGAATTCATGTACTTGCATAGAGCCAGAAACATGAAAGTTGGTGGTTTTGGTTTGGAGGGTCTGTGAATCCTTAGAAGGTTTCAATTCCTCCTGAGTTTATACCCTTGAGTTTTAATTTGGGTTCTGGAGTGGAAAAAAAACCCAAACAACCCAAATTCAAAACAATACCTATCAAGTTACCAGCGTGCTCCTTTCTTCCAGATGAAATCATTCAAAACCACAAAGTCTTTGCAGCACTTGTACCTGAGATGATCTGTTTTCTAATATTCTCTGGCTATTGAGCTTCACTGAAAAGTTTCCAGATTTTGGCAAGCCTCACCTGAGTTCTAGTTTTGTAGCAGATCATGAAGACATGAAAGTGCCTACTTGCTGCTTCTGTCATTGTGAAAGCTTCCCCACCATTGATACCTGGCCATCTAAATCAGGCAGCAGTGTCTGAATTCATGTGTTAGAGTCATCTGGGATCTAAACCAGATAAATCTGACTTTTGTGGCACAATAACATGATTTATGCTAAACCCTTGATTTTCTTGCTCAATTGGGTACCACACTTTCAATTACTCTTTGATGTGCTCTGTGTTCTGAGCGAGCCACCAGATTTCTCTATGGTGCAGTTTCTTTCTGTTCTGTAATATCAGGATAACATTTACTCAGCTTTGTAAAGGTGCTTAGACAATTGAGGATGAATGACTAAAACCCAGTTATTATTATTATGTTCTAACAACAGTGTGAGCCATATAGAGGGAAAAAATATGACATTCACAGAGGAGGCATTTTAAAATGAAACAGGTTTTAAACATTGAGATTCAGGAGTGAAGAGAGGGTTTGAGTTACATACCCAGTAATACTGCATTCAATGCAATGTTGCTGCTTAGATGGAATTAAGTTTTTAAAGATCTGTTCACTTCTAGAACAAGACTTGGAACTTAATGATCAGTTCAAACTGGGCCAATTAGGGATGTAATCCAAATAACTTTTCTCAAGAAATGATTAAGAAAATATCCCTGAGTGTTTGGTGTCCTGTAAGCTTTACACACACATTTCACTTTAATAACTCCTGGCTTTTCAGAAGCTGTCTCTAACCCAAACAAAACAAAGTTTAACAACGTTCAGAAGGAAACCAAAGTGTTTGATAAGAGATAAAACCAGGGTCAGTGTCTGACTCACTGGCGCTTTCCCAGGCACGAGACGTGTTTTCCCCAGGGGCCATCAGGTCCAGGCAAGCTGCATTCTTTCTGTCAGGCACTTTGTAATGTGCAATGAACAGTGTCATTTATTTTCATTTCCTCATACTTAATTGCATGCTCCTTGCTTCCAATATTAAGCAAGAAGGCAGGTGGTAGAAGCAGTAAACTAAACTACTACTAGCTGTCGGAGTTGCAGAGCATGCTACTCTCCTCTTGAAACAGCCCAGTTGTTTACAACTCAGCAGAAACTGCTGAACTGGAAAAACACTGGCTTCCACTGCACATTCAAGTGAGATCTGTTACTTTGTCCTGGGAAAAAAAAACAAACCAAACAAGAGAAAACAAACAAACAAAAAGATACTCTAGAAAACACAAGCTACTTACATTTATCAACGTTCTGTAGCTGCAGTAGGAAACAATAAAGGAAGTTATTGCTTGGGGAAATGTACCAAAAATACATTTGGTTTTAAGTTCAGAGGGGTGGCTGCTTTAGCCAAGTATCATGTCAGCAATGCTACTTCTGCATTGAATGAATTCAGTACTAAGCTGTTTAAAACTTTAATGGTCATGCCTGAATATAGAAATAAGATGTTTAACAGGTATGCAAAATTTAAGCTTATATTTGGAATTCAATGATTTCTTTTGTTGCAGAAGTTAGCATTGGTTTCATTTTCCCCTATTATAATAAATAAAGCTTTATCAAAGACCTCCCTAAAGAACTTAATTCACCTCTCAGTTCAGCCAGGCTTTATTTCTGGTATATTTTACTGATGGATATGTCATTTCTACAGACAAATCAGGATTTATTGGCATATTTACATGTAATGCAAAGTTCTCCTGCCACTGTTGCATTCGTGGGTAGACCTTCATCCTGTATTAGAACTCTTTCAATAGTAACACTTGTGCCACAGATTTGAGTGACTGTTGAAACATCCTGCTTAAATAGTACCATATTGTTGTTAAAAAATAATAAAGGGGAAAACCCAGAAAAATTCTATTCATGAGCATTTAAAAAATATCAGTTCTCACCCCAGTGACTTCTAACTCCACTCAGCTGGTTCTAGATAAAAAGATGCTGGTTATTCCACTGAAATTATCTAACAGTGACAAGGAACAAAGACAGGTTTTCTACAAATATTATTTGCCCATTTGCATAAAGACACAAATATTAGTTACATATGTAGTAAAAATCACTGTCAGAACATGTTCTCCGTCTTAATTCATAAATTTTCCATGTACACCTTCTCATATGTCAATTAACAACACTAACAGTATATAATTTCCTCTATGTAATGAACATATTGCTGCTCACTCTCTGTAAGACCTCCCTAGAAGATTACTGATGCTAATATTTCAGGATAAATAGCATATTCTAACTGAAGAAAGACAGTCAGGCTGAATCCTGCAAATGACTCTCCATGGAATCCTGCACAACCTGGCACTACACCCTCTTGATGTCAGTGGAGCTCTCAGCAAAGGAGAATCACTTTGTTTGCACAAAAACTGGAACTGTGGAGCTCTGTATTAGGAAGAATGAAACATCTTATTTAGAGTAGTAGCAAAGCAAAAGTAGGCATACTTCATTAAACAAAAATCCATCCTAATCTCCTGTGTCTCAAGAAAGAACATAGAGGAAGAAAAGAATGTAAGTAGCTGGGCAAAAATTAGGTTGCATTTGTAACCTTTCCCACTTCCAGCAATCAGGTTTTTTGGCTTCCATTATATAGTGCATGATGGAAGCATCCAGAGGGTTGGAGGGCTGGCTAGAACTACAAGTATCTCAAACTTAAAAGGAGACATCTAATATTTATATACTGAAATGCCTTTGATGTTGCCATTTGAAGCACATTTGGTGCATAATCTTGCAGATCACTCCTTCCCAGGCCATGTCTACGTAGCTATAGATCCCCAAACTGCAGTGTTTGTTTTTCATCTATCCAGATGAATACCCCCAAAAATATCACTTACCCTTTGACATGATAAATGACTCTGTGGGGATTTGATTGCTGAGATGTAATGCTCTGGAGAGTCATGCAATGGTGCAATCCAATTAGTGTTTTAGATGGTGCAACATCATTCAGGGCAGGAATGGGTAGAGATCCTAACAACTAACATTGTCAGGGTTGTCTTTTCCCTACCTCTTCCCTAAATCCTCTCCATAGACACAGATGTGCACACATGACACTGACACATGCTATGCAAATGACTGTCCTGGATAAGATCATTTCTGCTTAGGGAGACCTTTGGTTTTGTTGAATTTTATTTACAAAGGCTTTTAAAATTGTAGGCAAAATCTTTAGATAGGATGCAGATTGATGAGTACATGTTGAAAATGGAGAGAAAAATACTTTTAAGTTGTGTCAGTCCCTATACTCCATTTCCACTTCATTTTTACAAAGGCATCTGAAAGCAGCAGAGAATCTAGTCTGAGCACTTACTTTTATTTCAGTTTTGTCATGCCCAAATTATAAAAGAAAGATCCCAATTCTTTGGGTACTGCAATTTAATTTACCTTCCAAGATGTATTTATTTTTTCCTCCTTTTTGCTATATAGTTGCTCACAGCAGAAATTGCTCAGTCATAATGAAAACACACCTACTGCATTCCAAATGCCTGCATAAGTATGCATTTGGGGGAGAGTTTCCTTTCATTTAAAATTATCTACAAGGAGAAATATTGGCAAAATAGACCATTTTTGAGAGAGTTTTCAGTAAAAGTTAAGCAGAGGAAAAAAATAAATCAAAATCCAGGTGGTTATTGCATTGAGCCCTAATTTGAGTAACTCTGGTATGATTCTGATGTCTAATTGTGCTACCATGTCTACTCAAGCTTCTCCCCACACCTCCTATGGAAGGTTACAAAAGTACCAGGCAATTCCATACCTTAAGTTATCCTTAAATTTCTTACCCTTACCCCCAGAAAATGGCCTACAAATTGGCTAGAGGAACTGATCTTGCCATACTGGGAGGCAGAATTCCACTTTTCAAGCCATTCACCCCTAAGAAAAGAGCATGAGTTCCTTCAGCTGCATTATCAGAGCCTTATGTTTTGCAAACTGCAAACCAGCACGGTTATTCTGTTTGGGATACTTCATTCCTAAATTTGCTCATTCATTCATGCCTAACAGAAGGAAAACCAGGTTATTGCCTCCTCAGTCAGGAGTACCAACTCAATAATAATTATACTGTGGCAAAGGCAGAAAATTCTTAGACCTTGATGCACCTTCCAAAAAATCAGCATTAATTTCTCCATTTTTCTTCTTTTCTTTATTCCTCCCTAAAAGTTGTTGGTTTTTTTCCATATTGCAAGCTCATTTACTAGCAAAATATGGCTGAGGGGAAGCAAACACTTATTTTTTATCTATATCTCTGCAGCTAAATTATACCAAGGGAAATTGTGCTTACAAAAACATATATACTGAACAAAATTTAGGTGAAGTATTTCTCTGTAATGATTAAAGTTATGTAACTACAAAAGACAATGTCAGTAAATGAAACACATACTTGGCTAATTAATTCACCCAGTTAAAAGGCAGATTATTCTCTCTTCATTCCCATTTAGGCCCCTATTCAAAAAAGCACTTAAGAATATCCTGCTTTTTACCATGCCTACCATAGTCCTTTAGGCATATGCCCAACAAAATGTTTAAGGATGCACTTAGGCATATGTTTAAAGTGGTCTGCTGAAACCAGATGTTAGCCTAGAAGAGCAAGCAGGGGAAAGTATTCAGCACCCTTGGGTTGAAGCATCTATTAAAAAATGCTTCTGCCTCAAAAAGAAGCATAGTGAAACAGGGGAAATGTTCATCCCCACTGAAAGGAGGAAGAGAAAAGGCTCACAAAGGCTGATGAAACTTGCTCTTTCTATCGCTGCGTCCCAAGCAGTAAGATCAAAGTAAAGCTTCTTCACTGGAGTAAATACAGTAATGCACAGCACTTGCTGCACAATCCTCTTCAGAGCTTCTTGAAATCAATGCTTAAAATCTGCTTTATAAGCTAAGAGGACAGGAAAGGCTGTAATTACACTGGCTGGTGTCACATCTAACCTCCACATAATTAAAGCATTTATTCATATTCCCTTTGCTACTCAGAAGGCACTGGTTAGTAAACTCATGATGTAGCTTAGATTATTTGTTCATAGTTTGGGGTTTTTTCACTACCACAACACCATAGCAACCTAAACACCAAATATTTATTTTCTTTCTCAAACACTGCAAGTTATTTTATGAAAATTTGTATGTAAATTGGGAATGCACTGACTCACTCTGTTTGTCTCTCTTGTATTTATCTCTAAGGCATCTATCACCATGGTGCCTAAATGCTGTGGTATCTTAGTGCTTCCCAGCTCTGTATATCTTGAGTGCTATCATCATTTTTGTCCAGTTTTACATGGCTTTTTTTAATATAAAAGAAGTCTTAGCTAGAACAGTCATGGATTAAATGCAAAGAGATGTTTTATATACTAAAATACTTAAATCAGTAATAAAATTCAAAGTCCTTACTGTTTCCTTCCGTCTTCATTTACTCTGAAGATACAGTAGAAGGTGCTCTGTTGATGAAGGCTTCTCTGGTTTCAAAATTCTTCTTAAAATCACTTGCATCCTACCTCCTAAGCAGCTCAGATAACCACTCCTGCCCACACAACACCATCCTGTCCTAACGATTTTTGGTAGCACTTAATTCAATTTACTTCCCTCTCTCGACCTCATTTGGATTGCATCTTCCCCTGAGACATACTCTGGGAACCATTTGAGACCCAGATCAAGGTTTTCCCTCAAAGAAATTGTGCTGTCCTGAGACTTGGGTTGTGACAGCAACCCTGCAGAACTTCCAAGCTGCTGCTGAATAGATGAGGGACAAGTAACAGTGACAGTTGTCAAAATACACCTGCTGCTGATGGGAGAAGATCTTGATTTTTTCCCCTCCTCCTCCTCCTTTAATAACAGTCAAAAGGAACACACAGGAAACTGTAAGTAAACTTTATATTTGAAAATACTAACTTGGGCCAAACCCTGGTGGCACTGTATTTGGCTCACAAGGATTTTTTCTTCTCAAATATTAAATGGAAAAAGTATAACAAGAAAGAAGTGAGATGGAAAATTGCTGAAGCTGAAGAACATCACACACAAAAAGGCAATATTTTTTTTCTAACAGCTCTGAGATGATATGAGGAAGAGAAAAAGGGTGTGGAGGAGGGGGAGAAGAGAGAGAGGGAAGACAAGAGAACATGAAGCAGAGAGAAAACTGTGAAATAATTGATATTTTTATGGAAAGACTGAAAAAATATAAAGGGGGGGGGCAGAATCTACAGAGGTGCTTTTGATACCACAAATACCATCCTTTAGAGGAGATTTTCCATAAAATACTTACAGGTAACATCACTTAGAAAGTGGGATTTTTGGTAGTTCATCTTGCTATGGGTCAGACTGCTGTTACTTTTTGTCCCAACAGCATGTTTTAATCTGTGGGGTCATGACTCATGAATAAAGCATATTTTATCCTTCTTAATCAAACATTTATAGTAAAATACTCTTCTTGAAATTCAATATTCAGATTCTGTATTGATCACCATAAAGTTGTCCCACTGATGAAATGTGATGCATTTTGAGCACATCCAGAGCCATATAAAAGTGATGGTTTCTATATATACAGCACCTTACATCTTCAAAGAGTTTGTAAATAGCAACACCTTCATTCCTACCCTATTTCTCTAGCACAAACCCCAAGGCTTCTGACATCAGAAATATGTAGAAGAAGAGAATTAAGATTTTTCAAAGTTCAACTGATATTAGAGAGAGAGCTAAAATTTCCACTTACTGTATGGGAAACTTTGCCTAGATAAGAAAGTAGGTCCCTGTGAATTTCCACTCTGTGGAGGTGGGCACAGGCATGAAACCTCTTCCTTTGCAGAAAAGAAATGAACATCACCATTTCTTTTCAGGATTACATAGTTCTCTGCTGACTGAAGTGTTCACACTGCCTCCCAAGATATTCAAGAATGACATTGACCAGCTATGAAGTAATTACCCAAATCTGTTCAACTCAGAACTTCTTCTGTATCACAAAGGACTTAAGAAATGAGTGGTTATATTCCTGTTTCACCCATTGCTATGGCATAGTTTAAAATCCTTCCATGTCATCTAGGCTCCTCTGACTGTGTTGTTTTCACACAGTTTTGATACTACTTAGTGGGATGTATCTTCTTGCAGCTGACCTGCTGAAGTTCAGGCTGGCTAAGATGACCAGTACCTGTGAGAGTTCAATCCTTCTATCCAAATGTCTGATAACACAGTGACTGGTGTTGAACTCCTGGACAGATTAGATGAAGCTCATCCCTCCAGATCTGAAACCTCTCCAAGCTCCTTTTTTAAAGCCAGGTAACAAGTCTTTACTCCTCAGGTTGCTGTTCCATTTTTTGTTCCCTGGCTTTCAGGAATTTTCATCCTTCTAGTTCTCATGGGAAATTGTGTTAAAATTCAAAAACCTGACCTTAGGTTTCATTGAATATTCCCATTGAGTCAAGGCCATAAAAAAGGAGAACTATGGAGAAGAGTTATATTCTGTCAGAAAGAATATGGCTCCAAACGCTGGAATCATCCTGACAGCTCTATTTCAGAAGTTAGCCAAGGAGAAAAAAGGAGCCAGGCATCTTGAAAATTGCATACACATACCTCACACACATGTATACACACACAAAGCATGAAGGAGAACAGAGGAGAGAACCTGGAAAGAAATCTTGCCAGTTTATCACGTGGCAGATGAATTACCCCCAAGAGTTTCATAGAAGCAGCAGCCACCCTATTTGAAGGTGAAATTTTATTCCCATCTCACCTGGAGCATAATCTAGGATCCATCTGTTTCCCCCATTCCTGCTCCCTTCCCAGCTCACAAGCTGACACAGCTCAGAGGATCCACTTCATCTCCAGCCCCCAGGTTCCCTGGGACCTCCTGGGTAGGGAGGAACTGCAGGAAGAGGGATGGGATTGAGAAAATCAAATCAAAATGAAAATGGAAGTAAAAAACTCATTTATTTTGATGAGTCTTCATCCCAATCAAAGCTTAGAAACTATGTGCACCTTTTGAATAATTTTTAGTGTGTTTAGAGTCATTTCCACATTCTCCTTGCCAATAATGTTTTAGGGAAAATATTTTAGTGACCAGTGACTGGATCTGCACGAGCTGTCTAGCTCTTACCATTGTTTCCACTCACTATGCACTCCTAGTTACTTTTCCTGTAAGATGAGATGGCCCTGCCTCAAGTCCTCAGGATATTTCACTACACAGAAAGTCAGTCTTTTTTTTTTCTTTAAAAAAAAAAAAAAGAAACCCAGAAGAAAGCATTGGAATTTTCCAGTGTTTGATGTTCCTTAATATCAGAAGCACGTTTCACTTCTGAGTTTAGCAAGAGGACTCCAAGGTGCAGTTTCATTATTGGCTTAAACTAACTTAAGTATGGAGTGTGCCAAGAGGCAAACCTATTTTTTTCCATCCTCCCTCTTTGCCTCAGACCTAGGTAAATACCCTCTTGTTTCATCATCAGTTCTCATGATGCTGGATCAAAAAAAAATCCCAAAATGATGCTCTTGAGATCTGAGCCACGTACTAGTTTTCAGACAGCTCCTGACACAGCTGACCATGCAGCCATGAGCATCCCCATCCTCCCCAGGGAGGCAGCAGAGGAGGGAGGAGAGGGAAGCACTAGCACCATTTTCAGCAGCAGCATGGATTTAAATTTGCTGAAGCTGACTGCAAAAAACCCCACAGCTTTGTTATGCTAGGAACAAAAGCTCCCAAATGAATCCAAATACACAAAAGAAAGAAGCAGACCTGGACACTTGATTTGGAGTATTCAAGACAGACAAACAGAGATTCTCCTGAATCAGAAACACCAGATGGCACAGAGGCATATTTGTTTCCAAAGCAGAACTAGCATTAAAATCTTCCCCCTGGATGCTGTGCTAACTCCTGGCTTATAAGCAGTGCTAATAATTTTGGGAGGATATCCTTAATTTGTGTGCAATATTGTGTGCACCTCTACAAATTGCTTTCCATTGGGGTAAGGGAGAATTTGTCTGGCCTTTTAGGGTGTGCATGGAGAGCACTTTGGGAAGCTGCTGGAAGATACATGTACTAGGACAGTGATTGTCCACCTGGACTCAGCACTGGTGAAGCCACACCTTGAATCCTGGGTTCAGTTTTGGGCTGCTCACTCCAAGAAGGACATTGAGGTGATGGAGTGTGTCCAAAGAAGAGTAAGAAAGTTGGTGAAGGCTCTAGAGCACAAGTGTTGTGAGGAGTAGCTGAGGGAACTGGAGGTGTTTAGCCTGAAGAAGAGAAGGCTCAGGGGAAGCCCTCCTGGTCTCTCTAACTCCCTGAGAGGAGGATGGAGCGAGGTGGGAGTTGGTGATAGGACTTGATGACCTTAGAGCTCTTTTGAATCCATGATTCTCTAACCCATCTTCTAGCATGAGATTGATTGCACTAACACTAGTAATTTGTACCTTTTGATGGCCAGTCAACTCAAGGTTTCAATGCTCAGATGTTTGTGTTGGAGTGTTAGGAAACTGCTTCTGTTAAAATCTGAATAACTTCTGCAGAGTATTCAAAGAACCCCCTTTAGACTGCACAAGAAAGACAAAAGACCAAGGAATCAGGGGCATACATATGTCTACAGGTCCAGCCTGATTTTGTTGCCTTAAATTATGCCAGTGAGCTAATTTGCTTCTGGGGTGGGAGGAATATAGTTAACTGCCCTTGTGCAATCCCACTCCCCCAAAATACCTTAGTCTGATGTAAAGTTATCGAGAGAATGTGAAATGCTGCAGAAATATTTCCATTTTTAATAGCTGACAACAGTATCATTAAGTATTCATATTTCTACCATGATACTTCAGAAGATCTTATCCTGCTCCACTTGGGTCTGCTGACTAATTACATAAGTATTGCTCATTCTGTGTCCTTCGTACCCTAAAAGTGTGTTCACTAAGTTAGTCCTTTATCTCTGATGCACATCTGAAAAACAAAAAAAGCACAGAAGGCTGGGGATTTGATTAGTTCCTTCCAAGACATTTAATTGCTATTCCAGCTAGAAAGATGTAATACATTAGAATATCATTTTCTCTTTTGAGGGAAAAGCTTAGGTTAAACACTAGCACAAATTCCACGTGACAGCGAGCAGGCTCAGGAGCTTGCAAAAGCAGAAGATGGCAAGCTAGACATTCCCTGGTTATTTGTAGTTCCTTTTCTACATGTTGGGCACAGAATCAAACTTCAACATTCTACATAAAAAGAGAGAATCTTTCTGGAAGATCTTTTACAAATCAGCAAGACTGGAAATAATTTGATAGAAGACTTACCATGTATGCTCTTTCAGCCATCTCACTAGAAACTCATTTTGGCTTTCTCTGAGGGAGAGATAAACCACAGCTAAGAGACAGTTATTAAATCTTCTTTATGCATTCTGTATGAAATGTATTAAACTACAAACCCACAATATTCAAATAAGGTTAAGGGTCTGACTTAAACCCACAAAGGCATGGAAATTCAGAAATATTCTGCCTCCCTACCCTTTACTCTCCTCAGTGTGGCTAGGCATTGTATCACAAAGGACTTGTGCTCAGATTCCTTAAACCTCTTCTTTATGGTACATTTCTCCTTAAAGGTACTTTCTCCTCTAAGGTTCTTTCAATCTGCATCTTGTCTGTGGCCCCAGATTAAATACTGCCCCAGACAGCTTGGGCTTTTTATCATTTCATTTTTTAAGCACTTACAGAAGAATAAAAGTGAGAAATATAAACCAAATGTACATAATTGTTAATCTTGGCAACTAGCTACCCTTACTTTTTAACCCCTAATTGACAAACCCCATGTTGATGAGAGACAAGCAGGCAGATGTAGGACAAGTGTGACTCTCAGCAAGGGTAAACACTTCAGCTTTCTCCCCCCACCCTCCCTGTACAGTTCTACTTCTACATATGTAAATACTCATTCCAAATTTCTCCCATGAACTAAAAAGGAACCTTGGAGTTGACACTAAACCAAGATTTAATGCCACAGAGTGGCAGAGGACCTTCTCCCATGACAGATTTTTTCCCCTTTTCCTGAGTATAGCAGTGACTAGTGGAGGTCACACTGTAATCTAAAGAAAGGAAGATGCTTGCAGATCATTCTCCTGGAGGGGCTCTCAGCCTTGAAACCACCTCCTACCCTGTGGTAGAGCACTTTGGGCCTGCTGACCTCTTGGGCAAATTGCAAATTGTGTCTTCTCAAGATAACTTCAAAGCAGGGAAATTCCACTGTGGGGAGGGGGAAGGGAAGCATAGCAGGATGGGTACTTTTTTCTATGTTCTATAACTGTGAACAAGTCTGAGTTCCTCCTTATTCTCTTCTACTTCTAGTTATTCTTTGGGTTTACTTAATTATTGCCAGTGCATTACACAGTCAGGTAACTGTCTCCATGCAGCTCTTCTAAATCTATATGCATTCAACAAATAGTTAGAAACTTGATCATTTCCAGTGTGGCTTGGGGCTTCCCCTCCACATAGGATCACAGAATATTAGGGGTTGGAAGGGACCTCTGGAGATCATCCAGTCCAATTCCCCTGTCAGGTTCACCTAGAACAGGCTGCACAGGACAGTGTCCAGGTGGGTTTGGAATGTCTCCAGAGATGGAGACTGCACCAGCTCTCTGGGCAGCCTGGTCCAGTGTTCTACCACCCTCAAAGAAGTTTCTCCTTATGTTTAGATGGAACTTCCTATGTTCCAATTTGTGCCTGTTGCAATATTAAGTATGTCCTTGATCCAGAAAAGGTATTTCTGCCTTATACAGCAGACATTCAGGAATAGCTCATCCATGAGAAATGGTGATCTCCGATTGCTGCTAAGGTCAGCCAGACCTGTTGTGGTATGTTCTCTATGTTCTCTAGAGTCAGAGTGCTGACTCTATCACTTCCAGTTTTCCAAGGACTTCTTTAACACCTAGAGATTTTTTATTTTTCTTGTGGAACAAAGGAATGACACAAAACTGTCAAGCTAGAAAGCCCAGAAAAGGATGACAGAGAGTTTCTATTAGATTTGAGGGTGACAGCTCCATTGAGAAAAGAACCATGTAGTTAGAAGAAAGGTGCTCTGAAGTTCCTGGAGATCCAGCAGGAAAATGCTGAAGTCTCAGCAAAGGAGGAAATTTTGTTCTCAAGCCATCAGCCTGGCAATGTATCACACCCTTAAAAAGTGATGGCAGATGACATGAGGATGATGTATCTGTACCAGCCTATCAGGTGTGAATGCAACTGGATTTATTTGCTGCAATGGGAAGCTCTAATGGAAACTTCCAAGATAGGTTTCCTGTGCCTTGGTCCTGACCTTCTGCACTTCAAATCCCAGCTGTACCCCCTTGTGTGGGACTTCTCTGATGGCAACCAGTAAGTCCCAAGGGAAGCAGATGAAACTCAAGCAAGCTGTGAACTCTCTGCTATATTTATATGGACTCAGAGAGAACAGAGTTTGGATTTCTCTCTCTATTAACATCTATAGTTCTGGGCTTGAAGTACCAATTGAAAGCAGATAAAAGAAGGTACATAAACTACTTTTTTGCATAAGGGGGTGGGAGTCTCCTGTTAAAAGACTCACCTTGCTTGGAGCTTTAAGAAAGATCCAATGTGTTGCTTCACAGAGGCCTTGTGAATATAAAGGACAACGAAAACTTTTCCAGCAAAAAAACATCTGAGCCAGATGAGACAGCAGAGCACAGGGGGAAAAAAAAAGAGGTTTTACATAAGGCTGTAAAGATCTCCTCACACCAGGAGAGCTCATGGAGTGGCAATTCTGCTCTATTTAGGAGTTTTATCAAAAAGGAGAATGATGGCATAATTGTTCTGAACCGAAAACTCTGTCCTGGAGATAAGAATTCCCTTTTCAATGCTATGGAAGAACTGGTGATACAGACTAGTCCTCCTTTGTCACCTATTTCTGCTTGTGACAACTCCTCTGTTCTGTCTTTCCTTTTTCCTGACTATTCAGCTCACACCTTCAGCAGATATGTGCATTTGTAAAATACCTGCAAATATAGAGGTGTATTTTTAATGGTATCAAACATTTGTATAGATTTGTTCCCAAGATACCTGTGTATGATACAGTTCCCAGACAATATCTATATAACTTTTATGGATCTTCATTCTTTTGGAGGAAAAACCAAAGCATGCCTTTAGAGAAGCTTTTGAAATTGCAAAATAAATTGTTGAAAACACAATTTTCCTTCGAAAAACTAACTTCTTGAGACCCCAGTACAGTCCTTCAGCACACTTTAAGAAAAAAAGAAATAGCATGAAATCAAAAATTCCTGATCCCTTATACTTCTAGATGTTTCATGATTGATTTAACAAGATAAGTGGAAGAGTGGAAAATTGGCAACCTTAACACTTGGGTATATCTTGCAGTTGAGAACTAGCATACACCATACTGTGATGTATTTTTGAGCCTTCCTGCATACCATGTGGACAGGGTATCTCAGACAAAATCACTTGATATGAAATACAGGAAGAGGGGAAAAAAAAAAAAGGAACTTCATGGTTCCCTTTGTTTCCTTGACCATGAGAAATAATTTGGTTCTAAGGCCCAGGGAAATGTTTTCTTTCAGGAGTGACCTACCTTTTGTATGTCTGCAAGACCACATTCAGTTTGGTAACTCGAGCTGCACCAGCTGGCAGTGTCTTTGAAGCATATGGGAATGGATGGAAGCTGCAAATATGCAAGGTGAATTTTACATTTTTCTATTTCTCTCATGGTTATTTAAAGTCCTGATTCTGTGAGATGTGGTGTGCTTCATAACTACTGCAGGCAAGGGCAGATGAGTGTGTAAGAACCTTTTGTGAGATGCAAAACACAGTTTCAGGTCCAGCCCCTGTGCCTGTTCCTCCTCGGTCTGTTAAATTAGCTGTGCAGCATTTGTTTGCCACAAGAAAATATGGCAATAGTTAGGTTTTCTCTTTGCTTTGTAGCAAAGGGAAGTCAGGGGCTTTCCTTATCTATTCAGGAGTTTCTCCTTATTCTCTTCTACTTCTAGTTATTCTTTGGTTTGACTTAATTATTGCCAGTATGCTACACAGTGGCAATAATCACTTCCTTACAGAGACGAGAACAATTTATTTCCATGCAAGTGTGATAATTTGGGGCCAATCATTTTTACCACAAACAAATTAAACAAGGCAGGAGCAGTGGCTAAAATAATAAAATAGCTGCCTCTTTCATTATGTGTTTGACAACACTTGATTTGAGACACTATTAGGTAGCATTATGAACAGTTTAAATACTCTGAAACACATATCACCACTATTAAGCTTTGATACCACATTACAAATGTTTCTGTTTAAACACACTGATTTCTGTTCACTTAGGAGTGCACACCCAGAATGTCAACACCACTTAGAATGAACCAGTTTCTTAAAGGATTTGAGTTCATTCTGATGACAAGACCAGATTAATGACTTTGTTTTAAATATTCTGTGATCTCAATATCATTATCTTTTGCATCTTCCCAGATCCAAGTGTCATACCCAGTTTAAGGACATGAAACAGGACATCCACACAAAAGGGATAGACTCTTCATCCTATTATTATTTAATTAACTGCTCTCTAGAAACTGATGAGCATTGAGCTTTGTTCTGTAAGGTAAATATCTCTTGTGCATCAGTAAGTAAAGGAAAAATTTCAGCAAGGAGGGATTTCTCAACAAAATCTCATGGCTCCTCTTTTAGCTTATCTGGCCCTCCTGGCTCCCAAAGTACAGCCCACAAACCAAGAAGCAAGATGATTTTCCAATCCAGCTGTTCTTAAATATGTAGAAGAGAACATTTCTTTAAAGAAGAGCCAACCTCATGGAAAGGGTCTTCTGGTGCCTATGCACAATAAATAAAAGCCATCACCACAGTCTCACATTTCCTTCTTCCCAGGAAAATCAAGAATTCTTCTCTTTAGAATAGATGATCGGCCATCTTTGTCTGGAGATCCCAAATAGAGCTGGTTATAGATATGTGAGATTAAAACAAAAAGATGTTGGGCTGGATTCTTTCTTTAAACTAAGATACTTTTATCTCTCTTGGGTTGAGAACATGATTTATGCCTACTGATGGCCTCTTCAATGTACTAAACGGAGCAGCTGGGTGAGACACTAGGGCAGACAAGAAAATGATGTCATCTTGAATATACTTACATGTTTCTTTTAATACTGATGGTCTGACACCACAGAGCCTCCATGAGAACCCACCAATGTCTGGACTGCTTCAGACCCAAGGGTCTGCCCTGCTGGCTCTAGAGGTGACAGCCCCAAATCAGGGTGAGCGTGTAAGACACTAGCCCCCATCCTCTACCCCCATGTCTCTGCCTCCAGCTATATTCAGCTCAATGGAGTTCCTGATCCATTTATGGTCTGTCTATCTAATGACCTCCCTAGGTCTCTAGTCTGCTATGTCCACTTCTTGCATCCACAATGCTGTTTGGCAAGGAATGCCAAGAGTTCTCCACTGCATGGAGACTATTCATACTACACAGTCTGATGCCAGCAGACAGCATTTACAAGAATAACATTTTTAGTACCAGCAGATAGAGATCATGTTTCTCAAGGCATTTGTTCCTATTTATATGAGAAAGGCAATGACACTCTTCTAACTTGCTGGTAGAGGAACCTCTTTGAAGGCTGTTTTGGAGACATGTTGAATGGCTTTAAAAACTCAGTGTCTTTCTAAACAAATGTGCCTTTCTTTTAAACTTCTAAAAATTGTTTCATGCTTTTTAATCTGTTAAATGCACTCACATGAGCTAAAGTGGCCAAGTTCGATATCCCATTGAATTACCCTGGAGAAGGCCTTGCTTCCTCAGCCCACAGGGGCAAAACCTGTACTAACATTTTCAGTTCCAGTCTCCACAAATGCTTTATTCTGCAAACCCCAGAGAAAACAACCCCTACAAAACAAAAGAACACTTAACAGATTAATATAGGTAGCTTTTTAATTTTCACAAACTGTACAGATAACTGCCACAAATCTCAGGTGTTTTTACCATCTCAATGATTAAATCATCTCTGTAAGTAGCAGGAAAAATTTTACAACCTCTCAGGGCCTGCATCATTAAGTAGTGAAAATGAAATGCTGCAAAGCACATGGTATAGTTGTAAACTCCTACAGACTCCTAGGAACTTGAAGCTTTTTGTAAGGCCATAATCAGTAATATTTCACAGAAATAAAAGGCCAAATCTCTACTTTTTATTATCAGATGTTCCAGTCATTCTGATACTGACATCTGCATGAGCACTGCTGTACCTGCGTACACCCGTTGCCCACACCAATTCTTCTCCAGTCAGGGTATCTCTACCACCTTTCTCCACAACAGGCTGAAAACCAATCCGTGGTCCATGAAGAACAAGTTTCTCCACAGCAGCTTTTCAAGGCAGAGCTTGCAATCTGTCTCCCATGCACTCTGTCAAATTCTGGTCCACACATCAGCCCCTCGCAGCAGCGCTAATCTGTCGAGCGCCAGGCACATTGCTTGCAAAGGAAAGTCTTTTTTAGGATTTTTCTAACTTTCAAAATGTCTAATCCCAAACATGCAAAATAATGAGTCAGATGCCAAGAAATCATGAGATTTAAAAAAAAAAAATCAAAATGTCTTTTCATTTGCTTTCTGGAGCTTTTTCTGGGTCATGTTTTCAAGCTTTTCTCCAAGGCCAGGAGGGTTTCAAACATGATTACAAAAACGCAGCTGAGATCCTTTTGTAATTGCATGGGTGAGGAAAACATTTCTTTGCCATCAGATGGAAATTGTATTGAACTGACAACCAAGAATCTTCAGAGAAACATTTTTGATCCTATAAATCTGAAAAGGAATAGTGTTTCACACTTGATTCTCTAGAGTTGTTTACACGGTGACTTAATTTTTGTAGCTAATTAAGCAGGTTGTTAGACATGGAGGAAAGTCATGACCTAACACTTGGACTCTTTACAGTATCAAACTACCTGAGGTACAGAGTATAGATCCTCACACAAACAGTGATTTCCTTCACCTGAAATCTGTGAATTGCTCTCCCTTAAATACTGACTTCTCTTGAAATCTGGGTTGTTGGGTTTTTTCAGTGACAAGAAGACAGTTTTGTGTGACGATGTGCATGGCTAAGCTTCACAAAAGTTCTTCAGATTCCAACTGTTTTGTGAGGAAATGTGCACGAGTGTTTGATAAATGTAACCATTCCTGTTAATTGCCATCATCTCAGCTTGTTTGTGTGGCACTCACCGATTTGTTTGAAGAAGGAAAGACATTCCTTTCTTTTCATAGTGCAACTCCTCTGTAGGGCATTATCTAAGCTCAGTATAGTGTCCTTCCTGTATCCTTTCTCTTCCATCCTTTCTGTCCTGATTAAAACTACCAGAGACTCAGCAGGAAACCCAGTGGGATTCATGATGTCTTGAAGTCACTCTTTCTTTCCTTGTTTTTGCCTGTTAAACCTTGTTTTGCTCGTCAATCCCTCTCCTGCATCCCCCTTCCAACTTTTCTTTGTCAGACCCTTGTTCACAGCTAATTGTGCTCCTCTTCATCTTTCCTATCCCATTCTCTTGCCCTTCCTTCCTCCCCTCTCAGTTTGCCCGTCTCCCCAAGCTTCTCTCCTCCATCTCACTGTGGGAAAAGCTGTGCCTGGTGTCAGTACTGCCCACACCACGGCTACGAGAGCTAAGCAGGCAGATCCCAGCTGATGGAGAATTTAATGGGTGGTTCTTTCTACTTTTCATCTGCTTCTGGTTTCTACAGCCTGCATGCAGATCACAGTTTTAATTTCTGTCACCATAAACTCTGAGGCCACGGCTTCCAGTCTGCTGGGACAGAAGAAGAAGGGTTCTCCTAATCTGCTGGACCCTGCTGTGCAGCTTGACTTGACTCACAGGCCTGCAGGGAGACGGGGATAGGAGACCCTGACAGAGCTGCAGAGAGACAGGACCAAGTGACCCCCACAGATGCGCCTCAAGGGAGCTGCTCGTGTCCATACTCGCAGTCCGTGGACGATCCACGGCGGAGTCTAGGGCTTGAGCCGAACCCCTCGCTCCCCTGCGGCCGCTGCCCCCCAGCCCTCCGGCCTCCCTTCGGCCCCCGGGCCGGCCGCAGCAGATAGACCGCGGAGGGGATGCCATAGTAACCGGCGGGGGGCCGGGCAGCGCCGGGAAAAGGGCCGGGGGGTGGGACCGGGCGAGGGGGGGGAGGGCGGCGGCGGGATGGCGGGGACGNACGCCACTAAGCCCAACCACATAAATAACAACAATAATAATAATAATAATAATAAAGAACGGGAAGAGAACGGAGGGAGCGAGCGAGAGGGAGGGAGGGAGGGAGAAGCGAAGCAACTCCGAGGCTGCCATAAAGAGCGGCACGCACGGAGCGAGCGCCCCGGTGCCGAGGCGTGGGGGAAACAATAAGTACTCGAAGTTACCTGCCCTGCCGTGAGAAGAAGGAGGGTTTGTTGGTTCTCTCGCAGACATCTGCAGCTCGGTGCTTTTTTGGAAGAGATTTTTTATTTTTTTTTTAACCCCCCTCTCTCTCTTCTCTCTCTCCTCTCTCTCTCTTTACAAACCACAAACGGATGTGAGGCAGGGAAGGTGTTTCTTTGACTACTGAAGTCAGGCACCTCTTTTTTTATTATTCTTCTGTCTTGTTGTGTGTGTGTGTGTCCCCCTCCCATCACACACACACACACCCCCACACACCCCCCCTTTTTGCACGAACATTAACGACCAAAAGAAAAAAAAAAAGGAAAGGAGTTTGCTTGATGTTTCAGTGAAATGGACGTAAGATTTTATTCACCACCTCCTCAGCCTGCAGCCGCTCCTGATACGCCTTGTTTGGGACCTTCCCCCTGCCTGGACCCCTACTATTGCAACAAGGTGACTCGTGTTTTTGTATCGTCCGAGGTGTTGTGTTATCTGTGCTTGTGGATTGTGCTTGTTATCGCGGAGCGTTCGCGGGTAGCGGGCGCTGCGCTCCGGCCAGCCCCGCACCAAGTTCAGCGGCGAGGCGAGGGGGAGGCAAGGGGGCAGAGGGCAGCGGGACCTCGCCGGGCTTTGGGGAGCACAAGTGCCTCCCCCTGGGACACACACATCCCCCCATCGGCCCCCCCGCAGGCACCCCAAATTAAAACCCCGGAGTAGTTTAGGAACAGGAGGCTGGAACGGGGATGTGGGGATGTGAGGGGTGTGGGTGGTTGGAGGAGGCATTTTCCGTAACATCTTTCCCTTTCGGAGAAACAGCGTGGACAGGGATGTTCATGTTGGATTTGCAGGGAAGATCGCGCCTGCCAGAGACCGGCAGAAACTCTGTTCATGTGTCAAAGCGGCGCCGGGAGCACGTTTGGATTTATGTGTGACATGTGTATGTATACATATATATGACATATATATACACGCACATACACACACGTCTCTCTCTATGCCCCATAAGGGTCTAAAAGTCGGTTCAGACTAAGGGCTCGACTTTGGAGTTCCCAAATTCTCTGTAACTTGATTAAAGCTCTGCAAATAGGGTCACTACCTAAGTTTTAACTTAACTCTTCAGGTCCCCGAGCCCTGGGGCAGGAGAAACCGCGGAGGAGGCTCAAGGTAGCCCGTATCCTGGTTTTGGTTACGGGAGTTTGGTGCTGCCATCCCGGCGCACTTTGCGTTACTTTTGCTGCCGAGGAAGGGGGCTGGGGGTTCCCGTATTGTTCCTGCCTCTGTGCCCAGAGCCAGCTGGTGCTTTTTGCGTGAGCTGCACTTTCCCTGCTCTTACGGAATGGGCTTTTGCCAGAGGAAACCATCAGGAAGTGCAGAGCCACCCAGAGCACTCCTTGAAACCCATCCCCACCTCCCTGCTGGGGGAGAAACCTACCCCAAAAAGATGCGTTTGGTTAGAAGTAAATAAAATAGGCTGCGGCGAGGCTGCAGAGGACGGGTTTGGGTTTGTTTGTTTGTTGATTTATTTTGTTTGGCAGCGTAAACTCTGCCGTGCGCGGGGCTGGCCGCTGGTGCGGAGCGGAGGGGCTGCGCGGAGGAGCGCGGAGGGGATGCGCAGAGGGAGGACAGGCTGGTCCCCGTGGCTCGGCTATTGTGGTGCCGCTCTCACATGTCAGGGAGATGTTCCGAGGAGGTTCTTTGATCGCGGGCAGCTGCCTCGGTGCAGAGATAAGCAGCCAAAATCGCGGCGGGGTGAAGCCCTCGCAGTTCGCAGGGAAGATTTCCCACATGGTCTCGTCTACCAATCACAACAGAAAGGACCAAATTCAGCCTGGCTGCGGTTCACATGCGCTCCATGGAGTTATAGAATTCAGGGAGAAATCTGGCCCTTTGTGGTGGATGCCTAAGGATATTTCAGGAGAGATCCCAGAGGTAGGACTGTTAGCGGTGTTTTTTGGGTAACTTGGCTTTTGCAGCATCTGGCAAACCTGTCCTAGAGATGGGAAGTTTGTGCCAGGAGTGAACTTTGTTCAGCAGGAAGAGTCCAGATGCATAGGAGCCTGTATGTGTGCGTTAATTTTTTTTTGTAAGTGCTCTGAGTAGTCATGAGGCTGCTGCTACCTTTGATCTATGGCTTGCTGTGATGTTCTCTGTTGTCTGCTTTTGTAAATTGCAACCATAAAGTGATGCCAAAGTGAGAAGATTGGGCTAATATTAATGACATAAGCACCAAAGTGTCTGAAGACCCGTTTGGCAAAGAAACTGGACAAACATTATTAAACCTATCAGTGATTTAAAGCTTCAAAAAGAAGGTAATGACTTGAATACACATTTCACCCATCGTTCTTGAGAGAGTGAGCCAGATTTAATTTCAAAGTTAAATGCTTTGGAAAATCAGGAATTACTTTAATATATTAAATCATTCTCCAATTAAGTTCCTGAAATCATTTTTAGTGGCTTGCACTGCAAATCGAATGAATTTCCAAAGTTGTTTTCAGAATTTCTTTACAAGCTGGTTAGAGCTTCTTTTAAGTCATGCCATGTATGAGGGAGCAAACTGTTCTTTTTAAATGCAAATGAGACACTCATTCTGTAGACAAGTTGCAACTCTTCTATTTCACTTTGCCTGAACTGATGATGTGCTTAAAAGTGCACAGTCATAAGACATATGTTTTGTGCTTGGAAAAGACTTCCCAGGAACGTTTCAATCTAAGATACCTAGTGTGGGACAACTGTCTTTTTTGGATGCCTTTGCCACTGAGCATTAATGACATTAAATGGACAGAGTAGGTTTGCCAGGCCCCTCAGAGGCATATCTTTACCAAACATCTCATTTTTCACTCCCTTCCCTCTCTCCCAGCATGATTAACATTGCTGTGAAAACTTATCTGACTTGTTCTAAACGTGTCCTCAAGTTACAGTGTTGCTCTGTCACTCGTTTTTGTGCTGGGTGTATTTAGGGAGTTTGAAGGGCCCACAGAATTTTGTGTTCAGTACATTTGGTTGAGTGTTTGACCTTTCCCAGGAAAGGAGGTGATGGCCGGAGAGCGATGGATCCATGTTCCGAGTTGGAATGTTGGACTTAATTAGGTCTTTACCTGCAAAACTCATTCAGAACTGGATCTTGTTTGTTGTAAATTGAGTTAAAACTTGCTTTGAGCACTTACTAATGGATTTGGCCCTTGTTTTCCTACCTTGTTTTGGGTAGCTGTTTTTTCTTTTCTTGTTAGATATGTCAAACTTTGATTCTTTACATTTTTAGTCTCCTTGAGCTGCTGGTGCTTTAGAATGCATTCCACAAATACTTAGGCTTTCAAGCTTTCTAATTGTTCTGTTAGCACTGATTTCCCCCCTGTTCAAATGATTGGTGGTGGAAGTATGAGCGAGCTCCCAGGCACATGCACGGGAGGTATTGACAGTGCACTTTTCTGTAGCCAAAGGAAAAAGCAATAATGTAGATTCAAAGAGTCGCCTCTTATCTTACAATTTTCAGTTGGCAGGCTTTGTTTCAGAAGGCTGCTTAGATCTTTATTTTATGAACCTCAAATAGCATTCTAAGCATCTTAGTCTAGTCTTTATCTGCTGTGAAAGCTCATTATTCTCTGCATATATTGTTGTGCAGGCTTCTTGTTGCTCTGGTGTGGAGAGAGAAGAGGGAAAGAACAATGCAAACAATGTTGGTTATGACAAGTGTGTGAGGTATCTGTTATACAAACAGACAGAGCGGACGCTATGCTCTGGTATATAGGTCAGCCTTTGGAACAACAGAGTGAAGCTCTTCTGCTGGACAGACAGATTTAGAGTTAGGGTTCTGCTGTTCACCTCTTCCAACTTGGAGTGTAAGTGTGTTTTAGACATGTAGAGCCTAAGATGAGTAGCCTGTTCTGTTGAAGATTATTTTAAGGACAATCATGTTCCTTAATTGAGTTGAATGCTACAAAAGAAGTAACTGATAATCCAAGTCCCTCCGTTTGCTAGAGGAATATGGTCAGGGATTTCAGGCTGCTTGAAGAAGTCAGATGATAAGTTTAAATGTTTATGTAAAGAACAATAAATAAAATCCTTGTGGCTCTTCCATAGTGAAGGGCCACCTCCAAAGACCTCTTTGGTCAGTACTGTAAGAGGGGTTGGTATAGTTTTGTACTTGCAACTTTATAGTGTTTCCAGATATCTGCTCACATAGAGTGGAGTTCTATAATTATAGTTTGACACAGCTAATGACAGGGATGCTGACCCCTGCCAGCAGTAGGGAGAAAATAATGGTCTTTCCTGCTCACAATGGTTAGCTTTACAGAATTATGCACTAGGTTCTTCTGTGATTTGCTACCTGGTTCAAAAATACAGGAGCCTACAACTCATCTTTCTTGTATTCACTGGTAGTTGTCAGTGCAGTGGAAAAATACAGCCAGGCAGCAGAGGTAGAATGATAGACTGTAGTTGTTTTTAAAAAGAGGAATAAAGAGGGAGAGGGAAGCAAAAGCCTTCCAAATGAAAAAACTGAGAAGCAGAGTGATGTTGGGTAGAAGTGGCTAAGGAGATATAATACAGTGCTTTGTAAGCAGGTAACAATCCCGCTCGTAATCAGAATTCCATGGAGCAAAAGTGCCTATACTTACACACAGTGTTTAGAATAAGTTATTGTGTAAACTTCACCCCAGAATAGAGACTGCTCTGAATAAAATGTTCCATGGCTGTTTTCAAAGTGTACATTATTTCCAGTGGCTTGCTTCTATCCAGTCTCTATCTGAAACTTAGAATTGTGGCAAGCCAGTGCTCCAAAGGACAGCTCTAAAGCTGAAATGCTGTGGTGGTGTATTGACAGCATTCCAGGTTATGCTCATCTGATAGATCACTATTTGTTTAGTCTGGGGATGTATTGTTTGTTTGTTTGTTTCCCCTTAGTTAACTACCTGGTCCCCTACTGCATTAGTGTCATGATTGAAATTTGTTGCTGCCTCGTAAAGAAAAAGTGAAACAGTTGCATTAGTGTTGATTGTTGATCTGTCAGTGTTAAGTGTTTCAGTTAGTGGGAAATAGACTTTTCTTTCCTGGGTTACTAGACCTTAGAATGTAGTCTCAGAGTTAGAGGCAAGCCTCAAGTGTGCCTCCTTAAATTCCAGTGTTTCGGAAAAGAAGTGTTCCCAATTTTAGTGGAATACACAAAATTATTTATGTATGTGCTTTTGAGAAACCTTTCTCAAAGGTGTCTATAAACCAAAGTATTTGTAGTCATTCTTCTTTTAAAATTCTTCTTTATATTTTGTTTTTTTCCTGCCCAATACCAGTACTTTGAGAGAGCAATTCTGTTTTATTCTCTTACCAGAATGACGTGTTTCATCTCTAGGGCATTAGCCTCCACCAGCCTATCTTAAGGTCATCTGAAAAAAGTGAAAACTGTAAACTATTAAGAATGCTGACTTAGCTAAGCACCACAGTGCATGCAGTACCTTTGGTGTTTACATTAAACCAAAGAGCAGCTGGAGCTGCTTCTAAGGACTTAAGGAGCTGAAACTGTGGAGGACTGGGCAGCCCCAGCTCCTGTTGAACTCAGTGTGTTGGGGATGATCACACTTTACCAGGAGGAGCTGAGCATCCTCAGATTCCCATCTCAGCAGGACTTTATCTTGCTAAAGCTATACAGAAACACTGGGAAAATGGACTGTGTCTCCAGCCTGACTTGATAGAAAGCAGAGAAATGTCCTAATCATGGTGGGATTCAGATCAAAATTTTTGGATATCTAAATCCTGTGTGGGTGGCAGATAGAACAAAGCTTAGATGGTGGAAGTAAAAAGCTTCCTTTGACTGCTCTCAGCTCGGCTCAAGAGTGACCTGCAAGCACCACTTCTCATGGTGACAGGGTAGTCCCTGGATCAACACAGACCTTGGCTTCTGGAACTGACAGCAGTGGCAATTAGTGGCAGCTTTGTTTATCTTTCTGAAGTGGACATATGCTCTGTAGATGTCTAGCATAGGCTGTGTACACTAAAAGACCTACCTGAAATATAGCCTAGCCAAAGAGAAATGTTTTGATGCTGTAGTTGGACTAGATGATTGTTGCAGGTCCTTTCCAGCTGAAATGATCTATTCTAGTCTATTCTGCTCTTTTAGGTACACAGCTAGGTCCCAATTTTCTGCCCAAGGAGTGATTTCTCAGTAAAAAATACAGAGTTATGTACTGCTTCAAAGCATGGTTTATAGCAGAACTGCCAAATGACTGTTAATTATAGCAGCACTTCCAAGAGACTTTCAGACCTGGAATTCACATCAACCTGAATGAGATTTGCTTGGTCATAACATTTTCCCCTACTGTGTTCTGTTGGAAAATGGCAATATTGCATTATGCCATGGTTAGGCACAGATTACATAGCATCAGCAGCAGAACAAACATCACCCTTCCGTGGCAGCAAGTACAGAGAGGAAAATCTCACCTCCCCTTCTGCTCTTTTATGTTCATCAGTCATGATCAGTTTTAAAGTAGCAAAAGCATCAAATAAAATGGTTAACTCTTGACTTAGATCTTCAAAGTCAAAATTGTTTTCCAGCAGAGATCTTCCTGCATCCAACATGTGTACTGTCTGTGGTTTTCTTTTGCTTATGTTTGCAGGAGTTTATTTTTAGCAGTTGAATTTCATATGGCTCTACTAATATTTGCAGCTTATCTTTCAATTGCACATATGCTAACACTGTTCCTGCACTGTTCATTTCATATTTCTCACTGGGCTGCTGTTTGATTTGCTAGAGACCCTCGTAGCACGGTTTCCTCCCAAGAAACACGCTGCTAAGTTGCAAAACATCCTTGAATTACATGAGCATCTGACAAATCCAGGTTAGTGGAAATGTCAGAATGTTTTAGCATTCACATTCTTGACTGTTCAACTGCTCTCTGCCAATCGACAGTGGCACGAGTGGCTTTTTTCAAAGGGACTGCTGGCTAAGCATGGAAATGGAGCTGCTGTGGTAGGACTTTTGTCTCCTGCTATTGTTGTTGATGATTATATGGTCTCAAAGGTTAAATGGGAGCTACTGTAGCTGGAATGTGGTTTTAGTCTATTAAGGAAACCTGCACTGAAATCCAGTTACTTATTCTATATGCAAGAAGAAATCAGAAGTCTGAAATCAGACAGTGATGACCTGTACTGAGAGAAATGGGACAGTAAAAGGAGTACAAAGTCTGCAACGTGAAGCAAAAGGTTTATCCAAACAGTTCCTGCCAGAAGAGTGAGAAGATCATGGGTATGTGTAAATTCCTACTGCATCCATGCTACTGTATAGATGGACACACACACATGTTCCTGCTTCATTATATGTTGCTCACTGTGAAGAAAACTAGCTCACCCTGAGAACTGATCATTTCTGTCCTGCACTAGAAGTAGGTGGCTCTGAAGTCATATTCTGGTCACAGTTGCCAAAAATGCATCACTTTGTGTTCATGAGTAAGAGAAAACATTTATTTCTTATGCAATTATCGTGTTTACATCAACCTGAAATAATAATAAAGGAGAAACAGTAGTAAAAAGTGTTGAGAACCATTCAGAAAAGTGCAGTTTCTCATTTGGCAGACACAGTTGTGAATGTTTGTCATAGAAACCTGCAGATAGTAGAGGCTTAATATCAAAGCTAATGATTTATTTTATGCTAATGACTTTCTGCTAGGGCATAAAAGACTGCTCATAATGGACTCTCAGTGCTGTGTTCAGTTGTGAAGGCGAATGGGATAATCTTACCCAAAATTAAGCTTTTTGAAGTAAATCAGGGTGTTGTGTTTTTCAAGTTAACTCTTGAAAATGTAGTGGCAAACTGATTTCATAAGAACTGCTTGGACTCTTTGGAGGAAAACACAAGATAAAGATTGGTTGGTTTGGTTTTTTTTTCATTGTTAGCAGTTTTCTTAATTGTGTTGGAAATGTCTGGTTATGTTTTTGGGGCTTTTTTTTTCAGTTCTGGAGACTAATATTCACAATGTGGAAGTAATTTACTTCAGTGTTTTTATCACAGGGCAGGAAGTTTTTTGTGAGGCTCAGTTGTTTTTGCAAGTCAAACAAAGAATTATTATTATGCTGATGATTATTTAATAGCCTAGCCAGTAATTCACTGAGTGGCAGTGGAACTCTTAGTTTTGTACTGGGAAGTTTTGGAAATAGTGTTTACCATTAGTTATAAGCAACATTATATTTCAATAAGAGATAATTTGCCTACTAAAGTTCACATAATGTGCTAATCATGTCTAGTGGTTAATAAAGGGCTCCTATCTCCCTCCCCTGATGGCTATAAAAGGCTATTATGTTCATGGCAGCAGTTCAGGTACAGCTGCTGTGTGTTAATAATGCATCATTGTCTCACTAATAAACACAGCAAAGGTCAGTAACCCTGAGCACCTAAAACACCTATTCTCTTTCCAAAATATTTATTAACACCTTAATGGCATATCTATTCATTCTGCTTAGGATTATATCAGTTAATGACCCTCATGGAATCCTGGGGGTTCAGCTTGTGCAACCTACATGCTGTTGGGGGTTGTTGCCCTCATCCTTCCTCCTAAAGGTGCCTTTTTGGTCACAACTCTGTGTTGTTTATTTCTATGAAGATTATCACTCCACAGTCACTTTATGGTTAACTTTGTTACTTAGTTTGGCAATTTTCTTTCCTTTCCCTCCCCACCCCCAGCTAATTTAATATTGTATTTAGAGTCTGAATTTTCCTGAGTTGAGATATTTTCTAGAAATTGTAACAAAATCCCTGTATGCTAGTGTGACAGAGACTGCCACATGCACACAGAGGTGCACCTAGACCTGTGCATGTAGGAGCACAGCTTCCTCTAGCTTCCATACATCATTTTATCCTAGTGAGTTATGTTTGCCTTTTCTTAGCATACATAGCTGTATTCATAAAGGGGTTTGGGGTTTATTTTAAATGCATTTTCTACAGACAAAGAACATACTCCCATGGGATTTCCATTTTGCCAGGGAAACATGCAAATCAATAGGCCAGCACTTATCTGCATTAAAATTAGATATACTGTAATTTATGGGTGCAGTGTTATTGTATTTATCTTGTGTCGCCTCAGATATTCTTGAAGGTAGCCTGGCTATGTGTCCTTAGAGAAAAGCAAAAGTGTTAACTGAACAAAATCTCCTTTTCCCATCTTGTTTGATTGCCTTTTGTCCTTCTGTTACTCATTTTGAAAACCTGACTGGTTTGTTTTGTTGGGGTGGGTTGGTTTTTGTTTGCTTTGGGGTGGATTTTTTTTTCTGCTGTGCGATTTACAAACAAACGTTCAGAGGACAGAAAAACACCACTAGACTCCCATCAGGAGAAATGAAAAAGCTTAACTAGTTGAAGCACCTAGCTTCAGTGACACATTTGTCATGCTTTAAATATATAATCCACCCAATAAAATATGTAGAGGCGCAGTTGTGCTGTATGTAGTGGCTGCCTCCCTTGCTATTGTTTGTAGTCTCTACGGTTGTCATACGTTGTTCTTTGCCCATCATACCCTTACAGCAGGATCTGACACAATTTCTAGCTCTCAGTCCTGCACCATTTTCACTGCACAATATACACGAGTTTGACAGGGTGTGCTGAGGACAACTCTGGCAAGCAATTGATATTTTGAAGTGGCAAGCGTTTCAGCAGCTGCCTGCTTGTGAAAAAGGAATGATAAGATATACTGTATTGTTAGTTTCAGGCAAAGCATTAAGGTCTAAGCTCTGTAAAAATGTACACATTATTCCTCAGTGGTGAAGCAAGCCTTTTATGTTTTTTAGAGCTTAGCTCTCTGGCTGATGTGAACTAGAATGACATTGGTTTAATGGTCAGTAAATGAATAGGAGTACTTTGAATTTGAACCGCTGCCAATTTTGCACCGACAAAGAGACTGACAAAAGAAAGATTTTTCTGTGAAAGCAAAGCACAAGCAACGTTTGGGGAGGTGGGGAGAGAGGGCTAGAGGAACCCAACAGAAATATTCTCCAATGCAGCCTTGGAGTGAGACTAAAATTGTTCAAACACATCCATTTTACATGGCTCATCGGCTAGCAACCTAAGCTGCTTCATCTAACGTTGGTGAAAACCTGTTGTACACACACAGTCTTTTAGAAGAGATTCATATGGAATTTACAGTGTGTTTTTCTAAATACCACACTGTGCCCTGAAGGCCTGTTGGCAGAACATCAGAGTTGTCCACTGCTGGAGTTCCCAAGTCTCTCTCTCTGCCTGGTAGTGGGAAATTGTAGTTTAATCAGTTATGGCACTTTCAGTGTGTAACATTCATTAGTAAGGCAATTTGTCATGACTGTTAATAGTCAGGATGCATCTGCTCTCTCTTCAGTTATGGAGTGTGATAAGCAAGAGGGCACATATTTCAATATTTCATAATATTAGCATGTTTGAAAACTGTGGTTCAAGGTTAGTGCTCAAAACATAAACAACAGATTAATAATGACCTATTTATCTTTACTGGTTTTACCTTTAGAGATCCCTAATGCTCTTACGAGTTGTGCCTTATATAACTGGGTATTAGAAAGTAAATGTGAGCATCTTCAGTGTTTATCAAAGACTTTGCCTCTCTTATCATCAATTCCAAGTTAGGATATTGCCAGAGAGTTGCAAAGACTTACAACTGAGCCCCATCATTTTCCAGGGTGTCAGTAAAACCTTGTTCCCAGCATCATTTTTGGCAGTAGCAGGACTTTTTGTGGCTGGACAGCTTGTGAGGCCATAAAAGATATTTGGTGCCTACCAAATAGACAACATGCAATTAGGCTAGTGTGCTCTTCTCACTCAAAACTGCCTTGTAATCACTGTTCATTGTCCTACATATGAAAGGTTAAATTGTTTTCTGCAGCCAGGAAAGGTTAGAGGAGTTGGGGTTTTTTCACATGTATCTCTGATAACCCTCATGTACTACATAAGATGATAGCTTCCCACACAATAGCTTTGTGACACATTTTAATTTTTCATGAAAAGCCCCCTCTCCCCCCTCCCAATTTGGAACATCATGATTTCTTTAGAAACCCAGCCCAATCTTGGTAAAATCCCTTCTTGCTGGTAACAAAAGCTGTTACTGTTTAAGTTCCTGTTCAGCAGTTAGTTGGTACGCTTCACTGGCTGTTGTCAAAAAGGCTTTTCTCCTGATTGACAACCCTGGAGGAATGTGAATGGAGATTTTAATTGCATATCATGTGTGCATATCAGAGGGAGTGGATTCACTCAC
The DNA here is from genome assembly GCA_013399015.1 of Galbula dea. Lineage (NCBI taxonomy): Eukaryota > Metazoa > Chordata > Aves > Piciformes > Galbulidae > Galbula > Galbula dea. The sequence goes on from VWZX01000455.1 coordinate 1,144,586, forward strand.
TCTGCTTAGCTCCCTATCTCTACAGGTCAGCTGTGCCAAAACACTGCTTTTTTTTTTTTTTTTTTGAATAAGCAACTGATAGATATTTTCCAAAGAGAGGGGGAGAGGTACATGTGAGTGAAGAAGGGGCTGGAAAGCAAAAGGTGCCTGTGAATTTCAGGAGAAAAACGTGTGCAGTAAGTTTTCAGAATGTTTTAACACAATTAAGAGCTATTTTGATGATGTAAATTCATTTCAAGTCTAGGTTGCCAAAGACTGCTAGAATCTGTTTTTCTTCTGGCATTTGCTAGCAGAAGTGTATTTATCTTCTTACTTTTTTTTTTTCTCTTTCCCCAAGAGTACTTTGAACAAAATCAGTCAAAAAGGAAAAGTAAAGTGAGTGGAAAAATTTACTGAGGCAGGCTGCTCTTCTGTGTTGGACCATTACAGGAGACATGGGGAAATGGTGAGGGTTTCTTGGTGGGTGTAGGAGATACTGGGCTTCCTCCTTCAGACTGGGTTTCATCCACAGTCTTTGGGCAACACCGTTGCTTTAGGGGGAGATTTACTTGGATAAGGACTGGCAGAGACCTCAGTTTTGAGCCTGATAAGAAAAAACAAGTTTTGGTGTGTCCTGGTGTTGCTGGGGCAGAATCCTGGGCCAGTTTTGGGCTGCAGGTGTTAGCAGTTTGGAATCAGCCAGGAGCTTAAGCTGGGAGAGGCACAAGGCAGGGCAGCTGAGCTGAGTTAGCCATAGGTGAATCCTATCCCATAACCATCACCCTCAGTATAAAGGGGGAAAGTTTGCTAGGGAGGTGGTTTCTCCTGCTCATTGTGACCTGCTCCTACCTCTTCTCTTCAGGACTGGTTCCCCTGTGCCTCTGCTCAGTTAAGTAAAACTTTTTATACTGGTTTTAGGTTTGTTGTTTCATTAGATCTGCTTTCATTTTAGCCCAAGCATTTCCTCTCCTTTTTTTCCCACCCCCTTCTCTGTTGCTCATGGGGTGATAGAGCAACTGCTAGAGGTTAGCCCCAGATATAGGCTAAATGTAGCCATGGTTATCAGCTGTAATGTAACTTAAATATCTTTTTTCTTGAGAACAGTAAATGATTTATCACTGCAAAATGACACTGGTCAATAGGCCTCAACATTTTCTATGGCCAAGAACATTGCAGGTGAAAAAATAGTAAGGCCAAAGATTTGTTATTATGTTATTAGATTTTGAGGCCTTAAATTAGATTCTAGGTTTCATTTTACATCAGAAACCACAATAGTGACTGTATTTTTTGTTTTAAGCACCTGAAAGCACATCTACACCTAGTTGTGGGGAACTTCTGTGCCTCTACAGGCCCACTGAAATCTAAAGGGTCATGATGTTTACGTTTTTATGGGAGGACCCTGGGAAGAAATTGTTACTTAGTTAAAAAGTTTGTTTCCTAGTTTTTCAGTGCTTTCTGATGAAAAGCAAATTGTTTGCCTTTTACCCTTTGGGCAGGGCCTGCTTGAGCTTTTAGGTGATGTTTGTGTGAAGTGTGGGAATGGAGGATGCTAAGTGCTTGTTGACTCTGCAAGCTGCCCCAGCAAGGCACATCACCTTGTCTGACCATGCTCATTAGCTTTGGCACCTGTAGAAAGCCTAATTACTCCTCTGTTGGACTATCTTACCCAGTTCTGTCTTGAACATGACTAAACCCTTAGGAGTGCTTGAAAACTATGAGTATCTTGAGAAGAAAACCAACAAGACTTGGCTGGGGCAATCTGTGGTATCAATGTAGGCTGGGAGATGATGTAGTTGTTGAGCCTAGCCCTGTGGAGAAGCACTGGGGGGTACTGGTGAATGCAAAGCTAGACACGAGCTGGTAGTGTGAGCTTACAGCCCAGAAGCCAACCATATCCTGGCCTGCATCCCCAGCAATGTGGCCAACAGGTTGAGGGAGTGGATTCTGCTTCTGCTCTCCTCTGGGCAGACCTCTCCTGCAGTGCTGGGGCCAGCTCTGGAGTCCTCAGCACAGGAGAGACAGGGACTTGGTGAAGCAGGGCCAGAGGAGGAGACAAAAATGATCAGAGGGCTTCATTTGTCCAGGATTTTTAGGTTATGAAGTCCAACACCTTAAGGCTGGGAATGCCAGATTTAAGGATGTCTTGGTTTGCTCTTTAGTGTGTTACCAATGGGAGTGAAGCAGCAGGTGTGGAGTCAGTGAATGTGCCATTGCAACTTTAGCAGGCAACTTTAGCAGTAGTGCAGCTACAAATGGCACCTGTGGGAGGCTTTCAGGCAGCTTTAAATCTGCTGTTTTCCATATTTTGGCTTCTTTAACTCAAATAATATTCTGTCAAAACTATACTGTTGTGTGTTGCTGATCCATTGGATTGTATCCATGACATAAATGGCTTTTGTCTATCAGGGGTGTTTGAGTCTTTACAGTATTGTACAGATTTTTCTGCTAGATTTAACTCTTACCAGTGGCAGGGAAGGTTTTGCTGTGGGAGGGCCAAGCCTTGCTGTGGTCAGGAAGATCTTGGGCTCTCTCACCAGTCCTTTCCTTCTGTGGATACTTTGACCTAAGGCATGCTTATGAGTTAAAGATTTGGGATCTGACAGGAGAATACTTCTGTTATTATTTTATCATGATGTTCCCATCTTGGGCTAAAGACCTCAAGCATGAGGTAAAGCTTTAGTTATTTCAACAGTTCAGCTGGGAACAAAAGACACTTTCCTATCCCAATATCTTTTCTGCTGAATTGGAAAGGTGTGCTGCAAGTAATGGAGCTGCTTGAGTTTCCTTAAGGTTCAAAATACCACTTGAACTCCAAATACAGGTGGTGTGACCAAAATTACAGTGATATATAGTGTAGTTAAAACTGCAATTGTGAAATGAGAAACCCTATTGCATGTATCTTTATTAGCATAGAGAGAAACTATGCTTATAGAGATAAAGTAGCATCTGTTAAATGTATGTTTATGTCAAACTCTTTAAATTTGTATAAATTATTTTGGTTCTAGTAAAAGGATTTAGAAAACCAGAGGATTTAGTACACAAATCCTTAGGGCTTGTTCTATAATGTTTTTCTTTGGAGCTCCCAGGGAGTCCATGTATATAATAATGAAAGTGCAGAGAGAAAATATTTTTGAAATGGAGAAATACCTTATTGAGTGGAATCCATTGCCCTTTCAAGAGGGCTCTGGTTCCAGAGGAGTTTTGCAAACAATATTACAGTGAAAATACTAGAGCAGCTTTCTCTAAGTTGGCTTTGGTTTTATTCACTCTCTTCAGAAGTTCAAAATGTAACTGTTAATATTTACTGCAGGGTAAAATAAGTGAAGTTCTGGATTTCTGCTTTCCATCTTCAGTCCATGAAGTGTCATGTCAGCTATTCCTTCACCATCTCTTTTTCTCACTGGTGTTCCAAGGAAGTCCTGACATCATGCAACAGGCTGCTTCTTTAGCAGCTGATTGACCATCTTCTGCTAGGAAGTTTATTTGAAGAAGGTAGAGTCCAGAAGTGCCAGTAAATTCTTGTGACCATTACATTGGGGTCACAGAAGAGAAATGGGGGGAAATCTCTCCAAAAATAGAGCAGTCTCCAGCAGTGGAGGGAGAGGTCCTTCAACACAAACTTAATTGTGGAGGAGTTCTAGAGAAACACTGCTATCTTGCATCCCATTCCATGCCTCACTTCCATCCCCAATCTATGATAAGATCACTCTCCTCCACATCCCAATTTATTTCTTCACTTGCATGAGAACCATATCTTCCTCAACAGCAGATCTTGTATCAGCCCTTTTCTGGTGGTTCTGTAACTTCTATCTGTAGCTCTTCAAAAGAGTCAACAAGTTTGGAGTACAAAGAGCAGACTACTCAGTTACATGGGGTTTTCTCCTTTAGGGCCACTCCAGAGTATGGTGTAAAGATAATTTCACTGTTTGTTTTTTTTTCCTCTTTCTCTGCCTTTACAAAAGAGTACAGTTGGCTGTGTAGCTGAAGATGGCAAATCAACTCTGCTGCACAGTAGTTGTTAAAATTACCTGAAGATTATTAACCACACCAGTTGCTGGAGTAAGAAAGGATTTGGTTATACCCCCAGAAGTGGGGGTGAGAAAGGTCAGAATAAGAGCTGGAATTCCACACTTTGAAGTTTCTAGTAATGGCAGCATATTTTGTGTCTAGGATTACTAGTCTTTGGCAAGCCCTGCTGTGTCTAAACACTTTTGGGTGGGCTAAGGATGAAGTTTCAGTTGAACTCAGCTTTCTTTTTTCTTTGTGGTTTTTAGACTTTAGATCATGACAGCATTTCATGACCATCAATTTTTATGGTACAGTTCATTTATAGAAGATGCTATTTCTACGTGGCCCAACCACTAATAGAAGTCTGTTGCATTAGCTTTCCAAAGGTGAACTTCATTGTTTTCCTGCAGAGATCTATCATCTAGGATACAGAACTGTGACAAGCTGTTTAGGAAATAATTCAACAAACTTTCTCTTTTCTTACCATTTTTTTCCCCATTACTCTCAAAAAGAATACAGCCATGAGCAAAAGTTTCCCCTCTTGGTGCTTTAGTAGATGGGCTGACAAACACTCTGGATATCTTCTTCCACTTGTGCAGAGCTGCCAATGTCTGTCACCAGCCCTGCCCTAATAGTCTCTTGGTCTTAAAGCTGATGTTTAGACTTGGTGCAGCACAAGTACAAAGCCTTTTCAGTGCTGAATTTTGAATGTTTCAGCATTTGTAGTGACTTCATTACAGTTCTGAGCAGAGCTGGACTTGATTTTTTTTTTGCAGATACCACTGTATTTGCAAAAGGAACCATTCTTTCCTCTCTGCAGTGTGCACAGTACATTGTGTACTCTCTTCTCTGTGTATCTGTCTCCAAATTAGGTTGTATCACCTCTGTTATACAACTCTTTTTCTTCCACCACTACTCTGAAATTGCCTATCCTACTCAGTGTAACATATGAATTGGTCCTGGGAGTGAGTCATTCTGAGGAGGTTGCTCTTCCCTTATAACTACATTTCCTATGAAATACTGTGTTCCAGGTTATGTCCATCTTGTTCAGCTGGAAGTGTCTGCTGAGATGGAAAAGCAGAATGCAATATCAGAATACATTTAAATGTAATAACATCTCTAGAATCTTTCTTTTTATGGTACAGAAATAACAGCTCTCCTGCCCTTATCACTGCTCTGCCTTTTAGAGCCTTGTGGTACCTGAGTGTTTCAATCAGAGGCTTGGTCTTGCAGCTCTTACCCTAGGAAAAGTGGCACTGATGTGCAGAGGAGTTTTGCTTTCTTCTAGGGCTGTGATTTGGCTACATAACCCTATCTTACCTACCCCTTCTTCTTAGGTAAAGACTTATGTTAGCTTTATTGTTCTAGATACCCTGCACACTTCTTGTGTTAGCAAAATGATGCACTTGGGGTTAATTCTCTGGACTGCTGCATTTTATACATGCTGGCCCTAAACAAACCTTGCTGAGGGCATTACATTTATTTTCTGTCTAGTGTTTTTTTTCCCCATAAGTACATGTGCATTCCAAGGTCCATGAAACACAAAGATTTTAAAGTACTGGAGCAGTATTAGCTGTTGCAGTTACAACATCATTTTCTCTCCCTCCTGCAGTTGCAAAACTGCCTGAGGTTCATTGGAGTTGTGCTTTCTTCAAAAAAACCCAATCAGTTTTATTTTTCCATGTGTACTGGATCAATCCAAAAGGTATTTCATTAGCAAGAGAGGCACATGCAGGCTCTGAGTCTGGGGTAAGACATCCACAGCCTTGCTGATTCCCAGCCTCTCTGCAATACTCCCTGCAGGTTGTTTTCCCAGGAGGCTGGATAAGGAGTGCTGGTGGTTGGAAGAGAACTTCAGTGGCTGAGGGAAACTCATGCAAGAAAACTTGTTGTTGCAAAAACAATTGCATGTCTTTCCATCCACATGCTCTCACTTGGGATGTTTTTGGAAACATGTGACTCATAGAACTGTTTTGGATGGAAGAGACCTTTCAGATCCTCAAGGCCAACATTAACCAGCACTGCCAGGTCACTATTAAACCATGTCCCTCAGCACAGCATCTGTGTCTTAGAAATCCACCCAGGGATATTGACTTCACCACTGCCCTGGGCAGCCTGTGCCAGTTCTTGACAACCCATGACCCACACAAAACTGATGCTCTTGTGGTGTGATTCAGGATACTGCCTGCATGGGATATCACCACAGTTCCTTGAGGACCAACTGTTATAACCTTTAAAAATGTCAAAGCTTCCTTTAAACACCATTTCAAAATCCAAATCCTTGCATAAGTAGATAGACTAATTCTTCAGTTACCTGTGTTTTCCTGGGACAGGGATGTTGTCCACTGTTCCTTTGAGCTGTTTCTTGACCTGGTTCAATGTTGCAGCTCCTTTGCTGTCATCTACAACAGGTTGTGTGGGGTGATGTGAACTTTTGGCACACTGGCTGTTGTACAGACACTGCTATGCCCACCCAGGATGCCTTTGTGTAAAGACACTTGGCTGTGAAAGCAGATGGATGTTGCTGCTCTGTAGTACTCCAGACTGAAGCTACCTCTCTCAGCCAGCTGGTTTGGTTTGCCATGTGGCTGTAGGAGGGCTACCAAGAAAAGAGGGGGCAGGCTTCACCTTTCAGTTACACATTTGAAATGGCTTTTAGCCACTTCTGAAACTAGGTGACCCACAGAGGTCCCTTCCAACCTTATGTTCTGTGAAAATTCCATGGTGATTTTGCACAACAATTAACCTATTTCAGACTGATGTGGGAATTGCTAACCTGGGTGTTCCAACCCTGTGAACACAGCAACTTTGGGCATACTTGAGATGCAGCCTATGTGTGCACTGTTAGTGAAGCAGTTCAGGAATGAAACATGTCCTAAAGCTGACCAGTGGCAAACAACTCCTCAAAAGAGGTTGAGCACAGTTTGGTGTTGGCAGCCCTGGCTAACTAATGTACATAGCAACCACTCTAGCTTGCAGTAGTTAAAGTCTGTCTCTAAAAGTGTTTCAAGGAATCATTTTGAAGTTGAAATCAGAGCAGGAGATACACAGAAGGAAAATGTTTCTGTCTGTTGTGAAAAATCTGTAGCTAGAGGCTGCAGTGATGTGAGGAATGATAGCATCTGAGTGATGCAGTCTGCATTTTGGACAGAATTTGCATGTATTTAATGCATTGAACTGGTTTAAAAACACAGTTCTTGGGATACTTGTCAAAATATTTTCTGTAATGGATGAATTTAAATCTAATTAACATATTCATGTTTTAAACTTATGGGCTTTTTTAATGCAAAGTGCATAATTTATATTCATTTATATCTGATACAAACCATGCTTGGGTGTAGTATATAGCTCAGGTTTAAATTGAACTTGGATGATGTTCAGTCATAACACATCTCACTCATCAATACAACTTTCCATTAATATTCTCTTAAAGGAGTGGATAAATGTTTTCCACCTAGAACCTCTCTTCTAGTTGTTTTTAATGTGGAATAACAACACGGAGACAAAGCTGCATTGGGTGATTGTTTTGTGCAAAACTTCATCCTTGGCTAACACTTCTAAAGGCCTAGGTGTCAGGTAAGAACATCTGTATTAGCTCTCTGCTGAGTTCTGAGTGATCTTTTGTTAGTTCCCCCAATAAGTCAGTCTAATCAAATAGAGGGATGTAAGTGATATCATGTAATAGCTTTTTTGGAATCAATAAATATGCTGTGGGTTTGAGTTACTGGTGGTGTAGATGTGGCTGATAAGCTCAACTGTTGGAAAACTGATCCCAGAAGAGTGAAAACTGAGATCTCCTAAAAAAATGAGATGAAAGCCAAATCTTCTATGAGACAGGAATAGTGTCTGAGTTCTACTGGGGACAACTTTGGACAAATAATAAGATAGAAAGAAATAGGCAAGCTTAGACATAATAATGTCTTTCAGGATCCAGGTTAACCATAGGGCCTGTGTAAAAGTGGGGATAGGTAACAGATGATTCCTCCAAGTAGCAAGAGTTGCTAGTGTGTGCTGCTGGTCTTTCTTGACTGGGGTTCCCTCCTGTAAGTTAGACATCCCATTCTTCGCTGGCTGTGGCTTGAACTGTGGTTTCTTTGCCCCACTGTTCACTGAGGTTCAGGCATCTTGATGGCCTTTGGCATGGGACATCTTGTTCAACTGCTATGGCCAAAGTACACTGAATTTCCAACCCAGAGACTCAGCCTGTTCCAGATGATAGGTGAGCTTGTTGAAGAAGCAGCTGGGCTTACCAGAGATGTTTGTGGAATTGATATCTGGTCATCTGAGACCCAGCTAGACAATGGGTCCTGGTATTTCTGTGTTGGTGACACTGTGCCAGTGCATGGTGTGGAGGCTGGCTTGGAGGGGAGCTCTTGGTGCTGAGGGGCTGGTGTGTTGTCAGTGCACTTGTTATGAAGACTGGATAAGTTTGATGCTTCCTTCCCCATGGTATATGTATTTTAGTGGAAGCTCTATGGAGTGTAGAATTTGCAGAGCCAAGTTCTAATTAATGAAGAGAATACATTTTGTAACTTGGGCTCTTTTGCTTCAGCCCTCATTATTTATTTATATGTTGGTGGCATCCTTATTTAGTGCTGCAGCCATTAATAACACTGTGCTTAGTAAAGATGAACTCTAATGGTTGCCCACTTTAATCTGGGCCTAAGGAAGTACTTGCCAGGCTAATGTGTAGTCATGTAGTTGGGCAGATGGACAAAAATGTCATTAACTTGTTTTGATTTGAGGACTGTGATGTATGTGGCAATGTCTGTGAAGGCTTCTGCTTTTCTTACACCACAGCTACCTCATTTGCCAAATATGGCTATGATCCTTTGTCCATGTTAATTGGGAATGGCATCCTTATTCATCATGTGCAAGGGTTTTTTTTTTTTCAGCCATTAAAATGCTGTCCAAAGACTACTCAACTGAGGAAAACTACAGAATAATACAGGGTGCTTGTTTATCTGTTGTTGTAAGCCTTCTGTTTTATCTCATTGTAATGAATGGGAAAAGGAACTCTCACATCTGAATGCAGTGCTGTGGCTAAAGAACAAATTCCTCTTGGAACATCAACACTAATAATTGGAATGGGATTTGCCTGAAGTATTTTCATCAGCAGTGTCTCTGTTCAATGTTTCTCCTTTTCTTTGACCTTCTGGAAAAAAAAGAGTGAAAAATGCATTAAGATAATTTACATTAGTTGTCAAACTGTGTGTTTTTTCCCTTTGATACTAAAGGTTTCCATTCCTTGATTAAATTTATGTTTATATTTGACATCTTCCAGGGATGCATAAATTTGTATGACAGTTAAAGTCTCCATACTCCCAGTACCTAGTGCCAGGTTGAGTTGGATTTGGGCACATCACATAAATAAAAGTGGTTTTATGTTTCTCCTTTGTCTGGTAGGTGAGCACTCCACCTTTTCTTGTGAAACATAATCGGGTTTGACATGGCAAAATTAGATCCTGGCTATTTATTATCTTCTGAAATCAAAACCCATAACTGGGAAAGCATGTGGTAAGTCCATTGGAGCAGCTTGCATGCAGAGAAGAGAAGGAGGCATTCCAATTTTATAAGCTCAAGGTGATTTTTCTCTAACACCTAGACCATTTTAATTAATTGCCCTGAAAGACTGAGTAAATTATTATTTGAATACTTTATGGCATTACATGTTAACATTTCAAGGACAAAGTGCTGTACTTAGCTTTTCAACAATACTTCATCTGTCAGAATATATCTTCTGAATTTATGTAGTATACTGCAGTGGAAAGGGGAGTCAGAACTTGAGTGCTATGACTTATTACAAGGAACCTGAGTCAAATATGATCTACTGAAATGAGAACCCTAATATTTATGGACAGCTGGTAGGGACCTACAAATTAAGAAAACCACAGATCCTGCTTGTCAAGAATTAAGGTTTTTAAATCCTTTCCTTACATGATATTTTGCTATTTTTTGGGGCATGGAAATATTAACTGATGCCATGAAAATATTGGCTATAGTATTGGGTACAGGCTTTGCTAGTAATGGCAGGTCTGGGAAGCACAGCTCTGAGTATTTGCAGGGTGAGCTGCTGCTCACCCAATGTGAAGAGCATCTCCTTTTTCCTTTGCCTTTCAGTTTGGATACTTTTAGCTCTGGGAAGAGAACTTAGGGTATGAAATGGGTACCTGTTTGGGGCACATATCTGCATGTTTCTATAACCTGTTTAAATCAATGGGGGATGTGAAATATGATAGGCTGTTTGTAACCAAAACATCAGCTGTACTGGAGCTCAACTCCACAGACATAATCTTTCTTCCACTAAAGAGCATACAACCTTTTAGTAACTTTATGCTACCATCAGTAGATTAGATTAAATCCCCATTTACTGCATTATATTAATATTTTCAATGGCACACTAATCCAAGAAATAAATGTGTCAGTTTCTATGGCTACACTGTAATGGGCACAGCCATAAGACAGTGCCTTAAGGCCACATAAAGACTTAATGTACAGATTGAATAGAAGCACATTATTTATTACTAAGCTATCAAGCTGAGAAAATTTAGTGATCTCATTTTTTAGATTTGCTCACTTGACCTGGGCCAATTTGCTTGGCTGATAATATGGAGTATTTAATACCACAATGTTTTCTCAGTTTTAAGGATCAAGTGATTCACTCTAATTTTTCAGAACAGTTTTGTGGAAGGAGTGATTTTTATGTTCCTCTGATACTTATTGATGGTTCTTTGCATTTTGTGTGGCTTGAAAATGAAGTAAGGCTTCCAGCCTTTGAATGCCACATTAGAGTTCAAGTGTACTGCTCTATAAAGTGAGGGAGATGCTGCTTTCTTCCTCCTCTCACCTCTTCCTCCCAAACCCCAAGAGAGATTGAGGCACTGTGAGCTGTAAATAACTTACCATGAAGTAAGATGGGGTGACTTGTGAGTCTTGGGGCCTCCTCTGACTCTGGAGAGTCTGGAGGGGGTGTTGTTGGCAGTTGGTCACTCAAAGATGGAGCTCATCAGCCTTCTCTGTGGTGGGTCACCCATGGCTGAGCAGTAGGGTGTAATGTGCCATTAGAATTTCTTACCTGAGGACCCCCATGTGCAGCTTGGCTCTGAGGTGTGTGTTATCTCCTCCCCCTGCCCTGGGATGACTGCTAGGCATTGTTCATAGGATAAGAAAAGCAGCCACCTGTGATGTAGATTCATCTCCACCACACCCTGGCTTCCAGCAGGAGGGATGGTGCTTGCAAGCCATGAGCTGGGTGCAGTCCAGGGCAATTTCTGTGCTCACTGATGATAGCAGAAGGATCAGTGTCCTTGGAGATGAATTACAGGAGTAAAACACTCAGGAGACCTCTTTGGCTACAAGTTAACCTAAACTGACTGGAGGGGCTGTTGATTAGGGAAGGTCTGGGGTCAGACCCATCAAATGCTTACCTACCAGATGAGAGATGGTGGGAACCATGAGGCAGTGTACTGAGGGCAGGTTTCTTCTCAGAGTTTCTCCTCCTTTTAAGACCCTTTGGGCAGCAGTGATCATCTCATGGCTTAAATCCAGACAAGCAAGTCACCAAATAATGTAACTTGGCTAAAAATGTTTCTTGACTGTGATTTGAGGAATCTGCAGGTTATTTTTGCTGCCTTACAGAACTTGTGGTTATCACACTCTTAAAAGGTTTGAAAGACAAAATCATTCCTCCAAAATATTATTTTACACTTCCTCAGAGAACTACTAATAACACTTTTAGGCTGCAACCCTTGCCAAGAGCTGACATTTCCAGACTTTCAAATGTCAATAAAGCTGCTTAAAAACATTGTAAGGAGGCTGAGTGAAGACAAGAGAGACTCAGCAGAACATATTAGTGGTTTTAACACAGGTCTATTTAAGCCTTAAAATTTATGTTGTGGAAAAGGCCATTTCCAGTAAGTCCAAATAACCTTCATGACAAGTTAGCAACATCAGTGCTGAAGCCAGGTGACAGGTATGGATAGGATAAAGCTCACATGGAATGCAAACAAACTTTTAACCCATGAGCTGGTTACAAAGTGTCCATGAAGTAAGACAGATCTCAAAGCAGAGGGTAACAGCTTTGTCACCTCATGACAAGCATTCACCTGAGTTTGGGTGTATGTTTGTTATTGCCAATGCTGCATTTGCTCTGAAGTATATTTGTCCACCCAGGCACATCTAGCATAACTAACAAATGGCTATTACAGTCTCACCTGAGGTCAGAACAGCTGAGAGGAAACTATCTGGAGCTATTTACACTCTAAATGTTGGAGGAAAGAAAGTTGGAGACTTCTGGGGCTGTATGTGTGGAGGAAAAAAACCTGGTAAGATAGATTGTGTTAAGCTGCCCCTGCACTGGGTGAGCTGTAGTGCTTCCAAACACTAAATTCACTACATGTTTTGTCCTTCCTGTGCAGAACCTGTATGTAATGTGTTCTGGTACATGGAAAGCACCCAGTGTGCTGAGCAGCTCATTCTCTAAGGGACAAGGGCTTCTGCAGCAATGCAGTTCAGCTGCTGTAGCTCCTCAAAGAAAAAAATATGAAGATCTGATCAGCTGCCTGTAAAGAACTAGTCTTTAGATCCAGAAAAGGGCTGTTGTCAAGACAGCCCTTCTGAGTTCAGGGTTCTGTAGAGCCATGTGGGCACAGCCATCCAGGCAGAGCTGTTCAATTAGATCAGACACAGTCTTGTACTTTCTAGTTAGCAGTGTTGGTAGGGGAATGAATGGCAAAGAAAACAATCCTAGTTTAAGCCTTTTGTTTGGCAGCCATGTAATGTTGTTAGCAACAACAATCATCTTCCATGGGGCCTGAGACATCTTGTTGTGTTTACTGTGTTCTGCAAAACACTGAGCATAGCATTACTGAAGCAAATGAGACTTTCCAAGTAACAAGTGGCCTCTCTAAACAAATAATTTTCTCTATGCAAAGGTTAAAGAGAGATTTTTCTTGTTCTAGTCATGCTCATGACTTTGGGAAGTCACCAAGCATGCTTGAAAAAGAGGATGGGAATGGAAAATTCTGAAGCAGTTTTGCCCTTTGGGTTCCAAAGAGTTGAGCTCTCCTTTCTCTCCATTAATAATGACAGATGGATGTGGTGCAGAGTTCACCTACATTATTGTCAGTAACAGGGGTAGAGAGGGAATATTTATTACAGCAGGAGGAGGGAGGGGAAAGACATGATGTTGAACCAGGAGACAAGAGCAGAGTTCAGTGTTGGGGTTTTTGTTGCTTGGGTGGGGAGGACAGTTACCAGAGAGTATGCATGAAGGTTTCTTAGACTGATGCAGCTCTCACTGAAACCAGTTAAAATACTGCTACAGGCTGCTGGGAGAGGTGGAATGATTGGATCTTTAATATACTGTGCCTCCCAGTACTTCAGTAATGCAGATTTATTTCACCTCAGCAAAAGCTCCTCTTGGTTTGGATTGGCAAACAGGCATGGATGGCAACAACCTCATTATATTTATTTATTTATTTTTGTTAACCAGCCAAGCATTAAATCAAGTTCACCTATTCACTTTGAAAATATCAGCAGGTCTAGCTTCAGGTTGTTCAAGTGTCCTGTAGCACAACTTGCCATTTTTCCCCATTATTACCTTATCCTTTTTAAAGGAAGAAAAATCCTTTCTCTTGCTTTGTGTGAAAAATAAACACAGCCTCCCCCTGGCTAGCAAGGAGATCAATGGGCTGATGGTATGTGGCCATCACTGCAGGTTGTGTACCTGCTGGCTCACATTTCATCCCACCTGTCTTTAGTCACTGAACTGTGTCTTCCAGAAAACTCTGAAGCCAAGGAAGAGACAGCATCTCCAAGGGCCATTTAAGTATTAGGAACCTGGGGGAGGGACTGAGCTTGGAAGAATTTAGGCCTTCAGGTCATCATTCTGTTTAAAAATCTATTTGAGGAGATGGGCAACAGGTCCAAACTTTCCTGTAGCAGTGAATGATGTCTGGGTGGGAGGTTTGGGAGATATAAAACCAGTGTAATTATTACCTGAAAAATTCTGTTCTGCTTAAGGAATTATTCCCAGGTGAATTCACATAGCATGGCAAACAGATGGAACTGGGATGCCTGATTTCTTGCACTAGATTGGATCATTGTACCTGTGCCCCCACCTTTTAACCAAAGTCCATTTATAAGTTGCCAAATATAGCCTCCAGCTAGCCCTTTTGTCACAGTTTTGTTGTGGTAAGAAATATGAAGTTGCATTTGGGTCTGGCATTTTCTTGATCTACTGAGATAGATTGTTTTTGGACCTGTGAAGTATCCTCTTGATTCCTGAGACACCTATGAGGTAGCACAAAAGTATGAGAGTGGAATAAGTTGCACAATTTGAGGCAGTTATTTACAAACTGAAGTATTTGGATAAAGAGGTTCTCATTTGTACTCTTGGCTTTCTGTACTAAAGTACAAATATCCATTACTTGGGAGTATATCATTGTGCTAAAATCATCACTAAATGTATTTAATCATTAAGGTAATTGGCTGTTCAGAAAGGAGAAGGTATTAATACACCAAACCCTCTCATTCCAGTTGGTGTTTACAGTCTCATTACCTAAAGGTTAAGGAAAAAAGAGGCTTCATAAAATGCCTTGAAGTTAATAAATCCAAGTCTTGAAGGGGAAAAGAATTAATACATTACTAAGGGGGGGGAGGAAGGGGAAACATCCTTAAGAGTGATTTATGTGGTGCTAGCTCTGGCTCTGCATGTGATTGCTTCATCAGAACTAAAGCAGTGAGACTTAGGGCAGAAGATTGTTGCTGGGTGGCCAGATCACTGAAGGAGGGCTTGACTTTTGCCAGGAGGTTAGCTGACACCTGAGGCATCCATGCCAGGCATCCCTTGCATAGCAGCCTGCCTAGCAAGCAAAATGTTCAATCCTCTGCTAGATTTCTGTCCAGAGGCACAGCCTCAGTGATACTGGAGGTCTCTTTTGAGGAACTAACAATAGAAACAAGAGCCCCTTTGTAAAGGGAATCTTTTTGCCAATGAAAAAGAATCTCAGCATCATTCCAGTGCTAGGTGGTGTGGAGCTGTTCCCTGCAAGCCCTAAAAATTCCACCAGCCTTTCCTTGGACCATGGAGTCTACCTCTTCAAAATCCTATTTCTACAGGTGTCAAGGGTCAGGGCTGGGCTGGCCACCAGATGAGTCCCAGATGCTCTCTCTGAAGCCCTCTGCCTTCCCAAAGGGAAGAGAAAGGGAATAGGGGAGAGAGACTCAGGGCTGGGAAACTAAATCAACTTGAATGAAAATAATATGAAATATATACAAATGGATCCAAATCTCTTTTGTGCCTTTTAGCCTGGGTTCAGTGTGTGGTTGAAGCCACCCCTTTTTGTTTCTCTGTTTTACAAATGGAAATGTTTTTCTCTGCAGTTGCTTGACAATGCAAAGGTTGTTTTCTAAGCTAAGTGAATAATAAAATGCTGGGTTGGGAGTTATGGTGGTGATATGAGCAAAGTTAGGAGATGATCTCCAGTCATTACAGAATCAGCTCTGATATACTGGATTTTGTCATTTACACTGTCCTGATAATTCTGGAAATGCATGAATCATAATTTCTGTTGTTTTGGAGAAGGATCTCACATCTTTTATATTGGAGGCACTACAAAGGCCAAGCAATTCTTCATCTGCACAGTGTGTACACGTGCTTATCTTTGTCTGAACTGAAGAGTGGTTTAACTTTAACTGTTGAGTTAGAACCTGCTCTGAGCTGTGTTGCCAGATGCTACCAGCTTTGGTTCTAAAAGGCTATCCCATCATTTGGCTAAGAGTAGGCATAGCAGGCATAGGACAAGTCAAAGCAGTGAACAGATCTTGTCTGCAGAAACTTACAGCTCAATAGATACAGAAGCAGTGAAAAGAATTATTTGACTTTTTAACTTGATTCAATTTGTATGCTGTCATACATTGACATTGCAGTCAGTAGGAAGCATCTCTGTGGTAATTTACTACAGAGAAAGAGCTAAGCTGTAAGCAAGCTTTGTTGTTACATTGCCTACAAGGGAAAGGTGATGAGCTCCAATTCTTCAGGAGTCTCCTTCCATTAGGGTTTCTTTCTATCCTTATTCTGTATGTCAGATGGATCACTACATTTAATTAAGCAGTAACAATTGAGGTGCAGATTATTTCCTGGGGATTAATGACCAGCTGGACAGAGTTGATAGCCCAAGGTATTGGATAGATTATGCTGCATAGGCTCATGGATTAAGTATGAGCCCTATATTGTAGAGGTAGTCACTTCGAATTGTGCAAGAGAAAGCATCACATTGAAGATAAAGTCTATATTTTTTTATCTTTTGTTCTTTCACACCAAGTAGATCAGTACATATCCAGTTCCCCATCATCCCTTTTTCCTGAAAGAACCTGTATTTAAAATGACTCTCTGGTCAGGAGGACAGACCATACCTTGCTTTAGTTCCACCTTCTCCTTTTGGAGCTGGAATGGACTAAGGAAATGCCACAGAGGTTTGTAGAGAGATTAAATCTTTGGAACGTCAGACAAGCTCTTTGGTGCAATAGGTATGTTCCAGGTTTATTACAGTTTGTGGATTGCTTATGAAAAATTGTCTTTTTTCTGCACTAGGTAATGAATTGAAGCTTGTAGACTTCATTTCATTGCTTCTTCCAGTACATTTTGGCATGGCTGGCTTTCATAACAGCATCTCAGCTGGAGCTACACACATCTAGATCCCTTTTGCTGGCCACCAATGTTCAAGAGTCACTTTTTGTACTGAGTCATTCCATTTTTGTTTGTGTTTACATTGCCATTTGGGAGAGGAGTCACTGAGTGCTGTTGGCTCTCAGGTTGTACAACATCACTAGAAGCTGTTTTGAGCCTGCATTTGCTGAAGCAGTGTATTTGAGGGAGGGCCTAAAGACCCAGTTTATGCTCTAGGGACCTGTTGGAAGATCCACTTCCCACTGTTCAGTAGATCTCACTGTGAGATTCTCTCCACAAGCTTGGGGTTGGTCACATTCACCTGTTCTTCTGTCTTGAAGTTATGTTCATGGGCCAGCACCAGGGTCTGATGAGACCTCACCTGCAGTACTGTGTCCAGCTCTGGAGACCTTCAGCACAGGGACATGGACCTTTTGGAGTGGGTCCAGGGCAGGGTCTCAAATAATCAGAGGGCTGGAAGCCCTCTGCTGTGAGGACAGACTGAGAGTGTTGGGGTTGTTCAGCCTGGAGAAGAGAAGGCTCCAGGGAGATCATCTTACAGCCTTTCAGTACTTAAAAGGGCTTATAAGAAAGATGGGGAGAGACTTCTTGGCAGGACCTGCTGTGACAGGACAAGGGTGATGGGTTTAAAAGAAGGTAGATACAAGGAAGCAACATTACACTGAGAGTGGTGAAACTCTGGCCCAGGCTGCCCAGAGAAGTGGTAGATGCTTGTCCTTGGCCAAGTTGTTTGGGACTCTGAGCAACCTGATCTAGTTGCAGATGTCCCTGCTGACTGCAGGGGGGTGGGGATTGGAATAGATGACCTTGAAAGGTCCCTTCCAACCCAAATCATTCTATAATAGTTGATTTTATTCTCTTTCTTATTGCCGTGGAGCTAGCTGAGGTCTAAGGTTCATACATATCATAGTGCATGTAATTTTGTCTGCTTTCTTGATACAATTAACAGAAATGAGGTATATAATAAAATGTCAGGATGTTAATAAATACAATTTTTCCTTGAGTGCTTTGCTTTCATTCCTCTCCTCTTGCAGGTGTGCAGCCAGCATGATAGCTGGGCTCCCAAAGCACTATGGGAGAGAAGCACATCAGTCCCTGTCTGGGAATTAATGATTTTCTTCACCCATTCCTTGATAGGAAATGAAAAATTAATAATATCCTAAATGTGCCATGAAATATTTGCAGCATCCTTCTGCCTTGAAGAAAGGAATATAGTATGTAGTGATCCTTGTGGGCTGGGGTCTCTCCTGGTCTCAGGCATTGTTGTTACTGTGGTAGCAAGGGCATAAAGGTCTTCCAGCCAGGATCAGGTGTTACTCTGGTTCTTCCTCTTGCAGGATGCCTGGGACATCTCCCATCCAGGGGGCTCTGGAGCCACTGCCATGGCCAGGACCCTTGGGTCATACCTCCTTCCCCTGCCAACTGCTAAGCATACTGCCATGAAGCAGGAAGTACCTTGTGCCCCAAGAGCAGCTGAGAATTCTCATTCCTGGGGCATGAGGCAGTTTATCTTTTACTGTGCTTCTAGAAAGGATGCTTGAGCCTAGGTCATGTTTGAGTGATTGGCTGCAAAGTGCAGGCTTCTCAGTGGTGAAAATGAGAGGCTTCCTCTTGCCAAGCAGCAGGGTTGGAACTGTAGGCTGCCAGAGCTGAAAGCAAAGTACAGCTTGAGTCAATCAGCCAGGATTCTGTGCCTTCCAAAGCTCAATGTTCTGAAGAAATTTTCATTAAATAGAAAACTTAAAGGAAAATACTTTTTAGGACTGTAGTTCTAATGTTTGGTTTTTTTTTCATCCTATGCTTTTTCTTATCCATACTGTGGGTTGTAAATCTCTCCTTTAACACATGGTAGTTTCATTGACTGAACTCTTTAATTTTGGTATGCTAAGTGCATACCTGTCAAAAAAAATTAATCCAACTATGTTTATAATTAAGTCAATATGTGACCTCACATTATTTCCTTCAGTACAGTGATAATTCAGATAAGAAGCAACCAAGCACATTATTTCTCTGGCTAGAAATGGGAGGCAACTTGCTGTACACAGAATCTGAAGTATGCTTGTTCAGGCATTAAGAGACCTTATGCAATCATAGATCATTTTCTGTGTGAATTGGTGTCATTTAGACTGTTCTTTGTAATTCCTACTGTACACTTCAACATCTGAAACATGTTAGAGCAATAGCAAATGAATGGATTCAGTAATTAAAACATTTCTCTGTCTGAACATTTATATTCAGGGATGTTTTCATTTAACAATGAATAAATTAAATAGTGTTGTGAAAAGCAAGGTCCAAAGGCATGAGAGCTGCTGTGGAAAACAGGAGGAAGAAAAGAGCTGAGGGCTGGAAGTGTGTTGCCTGAGTAGCATGGCAGTTCAGATCAGGATGTGAAGTGTGACTGGGGGGAGGAAGGGAGAGAGTGAAGTTCTCTGGACATCTCCAGATCTGCAAGTGTCTAATGGACAAAAGTATCTGGAGGGACCAGATTTTCTGGCTACAAAGAGTGAGCTACTATCAAAGCAGAGAAAGAAATCTAATAATTGGGAAAAAATAAAACCAAGATAGGGACTGGGTGCCTTGGAAATAGAGAAATGCACAGTCAGAAGATAGCTGCTCTCCAGCAATTTTGTGATACACTATCTCCTGAATGCAAGACACAGATAATAGAGGGGCCAGGAGCCAGAAACAGCTAGCAATTGCAGAAGAGGGGAAACTGGAAGGTACAGACTGCTGGGTGATCTGCACCAGCATCTGACAAAGACATGACATGCAGTTGGATGTTCCTTCTTGAAAAGAATCAATGCACTTGGCACCTTAAAGCAGTCCAGGGACTAGGGTTCATTCTGGGACAGGTAATGCTGCTGTCTGCCATAGATCCCTGGCAAGGGCTGGAAGCAAACCTTGAGGAGGACATTTCAGTAGAACAGCAGTGTTGTCTGGGGGTCATCAATTGAGTCAATTTAAATTTGAGAGACCAGCAAAAGATAGGTTGGGGGTTGTTTTCTGAAGGAAACTTTGAAAAGCAGTGAAATTTGACTGCAGAATGAGATTAAACTAGAAACTGCCCAGATTTGGGTACACAGGCAATATGCATCTACCCCTACTTATATTTATTGTCAAGTCTTATTCCTAAATTTAATTTTTCCAGTTTGGAAGTGGGAAGGTCAATGAGACAAAGAAATCAAACCATGGCTAGAGACTAGTTAGAGCCAGGACCAATAAGGAAAATGCAGAGAAGCTAAAAGGCAGGCAGTAGGTTGAGCTGTTCTAAGCTGGTAAATTGAATTGCTTAGCTTCTTTCCTGAAGTAAGAGAAGTCTTATGTTGCTACAAGTAAGCTTATATTTGAATAAGAGAAGCATGTGTGGGCAGGAATTCTCATTTTGATAGGAGGAAAGTCTTCTGCAGTCTCTTACAGAGATCTCAGAATAAAGGCCTGTGGATTGAAGAGTTAAATACAAGAGAAACTGGGAAGTTTTGCAGTCCCAGATGCAGATATTAAACTTCATTTCTAAAGCAGTAAACAGAAAAGTTTCAGGTCCTAAGGGACTGTGGGCCTGAGTGAAGAACCAACTCAAGAACAACACTGAGCCTAAGCAGAGAAGCTCTGAGGATTAAAGTCTTATCAGGGAGGTAAAAATCACCCCAAAGTGTAAAGCATGTTAGACTTTGCAAATGATAGTGAGGCAAACACTCAAGGGGCTTTCAGCTTTGTAAGGGAAGGATGGCAGCTGTGCAGTGCAGATAGGTACAGACTGCAATTTGTCTATGAGCATATATATGTCTATAACATAGATTCAGTCAGAAGAATGATGTTTAGCTGGGGATAGTATGGATGTGGAAGTGACAGATGCTGATGTGCAAAATAATCTGAAGAGACAGTTACTGCAACCAAGGCAGTAGGATTCTGGGAGGACTGGTGGAAGAAATCACAGGACCTGCTGGGTTGGGTTTGAGATCTTATTTTTGTCTTACTGAATGCTATGATTAGTCATACAAATGAGTGCAGTCACTTGCTGATAACCAGAAATGGAAAGGCACTGTTGCTCCAAAGTCACAGCATATTGAGGGGTGTGACCTTGCTGGTGTCAAGGGTGCTGCAGAATGATGAAGGCATGAAGTCACTTGTGCACAGCTCAAGAGTGGAGCTCACTGCTGTGAGCAGGGAGGGCAGTGAAGGGAGGAGCAGTTGGAATGAGTAGGAACCGCCAAGATGAGTTGGGACAATAAAGATAGTAAATGTCCACAGGTTTTCATGGGGGGAGATTCCTGGTAGTGGTGAGTAAACTGCTGTGTTAGACACTGGTGAGGTTGCCTGTGCCTGATCACATCTAGATGAGGGAGACAGATTTCAGAATGAAACAGGAAGGACTGTTGGGACAACTGTTCTCTACAGCTATCTGAAAACATGGCTGTAGTGAGGTGAGAGTTGGTCTCTTAAGTAACAAGTGATAGGACAAGAGGAAATGGCCTCAGGTTGCACTAGGGGAGGTTTAGGTTGGACATTAGAAAGAATTTCTTCACTGAAAGTGTTTTCGAGGCCTGACCCAGGCTGCCCAGGGCAGTAGTGGAGTCACCAACCCTGGAGAGGTTTAAAAAACATAGAGATGTGGTGCTGAGGGCCATGGTTTAGTGGTGACCTGGCTGTGCTAGGTTAATAGTTGGACTCGATGATCTTAAAGGTCACTTTCAGTCCAAACCAATTCTATGATCATGGGAAAGGACAGCCTGTAGGAACAAATGGTTATTTGCCTGTTGATTTAAGTCTGAGGACACCTCAACTGTCTCCTAATAAAGTTCCCTTATGCTGTTCTCAGTAGCAGGGGGCATGCTGTGGTGTTCCTGAGCAGTGTAGCCTGCAGAGAAGGTGGCTGAGGTGCTACTGTCTGGACTGAGCCTGCTGCCCAGGTTATGGGGCATGTGGGAAACATCTTGGTTTGCCCAGTCTACTAAAAATTATGAAGGAGGACAGTTTATAACCATCTGAGGGAGAAAACCCTAAGGAGAGAAAAGTGATTTCAGTCAAAGGACAATGTTGGTAGAAGAACAAATGGGTTATCAGCTGCTGGTGAATAAATTTCCAGCCACCAGAACAAGGATTTACCAGTATGCCTGGCCAGCAGGAGTAATGGGGAGCAAACAGAAGAGGGCTTGACAGTGAAACTGAGGCCATTTGCTTCTGTGCCTCTGCCTTTCCCTAAGCTTTGTCAAGTTTCCTCTTCTTTCCTGCAAGCAGTGAATGAGTTAAACTGCTGAGTAACTCTAGAAAGAGTGCAAACAAGCAGCAGCTGCACTATTGTTTCCAAATAAATGTATATTTAAATGACCTGGTGAAGGATAAGATTGAAGTGATAAAGCAGTTGGATGGTGAATGTGTACAACAGAAAGTGTTACTGTAGACTCTGTCATTTTTTCCATTCCAAAAGTGTTCTTAATAAGTATTAAAGCTAATCAATGGCACATGCCTCAAGCTGATCTGATCCATTTTATCCCCAGGATGAAGACCTCAGGAATGTAAGGGTGGATTTGAGGCTGAGGTAGCTTGCCAGCACATGGATTGAATGATCATGGCCATTTCATGGAGGGATAATTCGATTTTTGTTCTCTTTTGGTTCTAGCTGCTTCTGTTACTTAAAATGTATGTCCTCAGCCTTGTGCTCAGAGTGAAATTGTTTCCTTGTCTCTGACCTCGTGGCTAAGTTGAAAGCCTTCAGAGTCACTCTAATTTCTAGGATGCAGTAGTGAGTGGTGAGTCTTCCAAGCAAGCCTTTCCCTTTGTGCTCTTGATCACGTTGAGCAGCAGAATGTCTTCATCTTGAAGAATAAGCCAGCACTTTCCTTCAGAGGTGGACATCAAGAGAAAGCAGTGTATGATGACAGCAGGTAGCTTTGTTCAGAAGGGGGAGGGAGGAAGCTGCAAACAACCACACTTTCAAACTGCACTGGTTTCACATGCTTTCCAAAGAGAAGTTAATTTCTTTGGCTTGCTGTGGTTGCATTGTCCAGGCTGGACTGGCACAGAAAAAAGACTTACTATCCTTTTTTTTTCACCCTGACTCATGTCCTGAGTTATTCAGACAGCTATATCCTCACAATTCCATGTTTTCTCCCTGCATTGGAGGTTGCTCTAATTTTCATAGGTCTTTAAAAGGGACTGGATATTTTTTCCTTAATGATCAAAATGTTATTTCAGTAAATGCAATTTAATTAAAATGAGAATTCCTGCCTAAGCATTTAAATAAATACAGTATTCTTTTACAAGTATGAAAGGAGTTACTATTTGCTGTTTCATTTCCTCACTAATATGCTGGCATGTTTGGTTTGAACCTGAGCTTGTGGAAGTTTATTCTTAACCAAAGCAGTTCTTTTTTCATGTAAGTAGGTTAAATGTGAGTTGTAGAGCCCTAGGGCTCTTTTTTTGTTCAGTTTTAAAGCCCCTTCAAGTGGGCCTCTTTTAGAAACCTGGAATCATATGTTTGTAAGGTTTGATCCAAATTACCATTAGAATAGCTCTTTTCAGCTTTTTATTTATACAAAGAATTGGGAAAAAATGCAGCAACCTGACAAGGTATTAAATCAAACTGAATAAAGACAGTTAATTTTCTTTTTTTTTTGTTCAACTATTTTTTAAGGGAAACTCTCAAGTTGGAGGAAAAAAAACCCTGGTAGAGTTATGTTAAGGTGCCATGCAGGATAATAAAATGCTATTACTGTCAAACAGGTCCATGATAAAGTGCATTTGCACCGAAGGCACATATTAATGTCAATCACTTTCAGGTGATTTATGTAGTAACTGCAGTGTTTGAAGATCAATAGTCTTTGTTTTGACAACAGTTCAGAGCCTTGTGTTTCCCTGACAGTGTTAATCTTTCTGCTGCAGTAGGGTTAGAAGAGTTGGAGTAATTAGTGAGTGGTCAGTTTGAAGAGAGATGCAGTAATTGCAGTACTTTGGAATATCACCAGGTAAAAAACATATTCAGATAAACATAGTCCACTGAAAAATAGGATTATTGTCAATGTTGTGTAATTAGTACAAAATTCCCAAAGCATTGATGTTTTCACCTCCCCTGAAATCCAGTTTTTAGGTATAATTGCTCCCATCACAAGACTAAGTGTCCCCTAAGACATAATAGACAATTCCAAGAGTTTGACACCTAATTCTCTGATCTGCTTCTCAGAAGGCATCAAAAATACTGCAATGTTTTTTTTCTCCTTCTCCTTTTCAGCTTCTCTCTATTTTTCTTTAACCTTCTTTACCCCTGTTGTTTTTATTTTCCTTAAAGTTGGGAATTTTTGGTGGTAGAATGACTAAGCAAATAAGAAAATATTCATATTTTTACCTGGCAACTGATGCCCCCTGTCTGAAATAATTGGCTTTTATGTTCCAACACTGGAAAAATACCAGGAACCATTAAGCAATGGCCTGCCTTTAATTTTTTTTGTCTTAAAATTCTGCTCATCAGGTTTCATATGCCTGTGAAGAAATGAAAGTTGATGAGGGTATCACATTGCTAAATGGACTGGATAATCTTCTTTTGAAACACCTGATCTGATAAGCAAAGATTCACTACATGGTCAGAGTCAATCACTGTAAATACATCTTGTTAGAGTTAGGGGAAAAAAATCTCTAGTTTATTTAGCTGCAGAGGATTCAGGGTTGTGTTAGACATTTTGGACTGCATTCCTGGAAGTTTTTTCCTCTCCTTTCTGTCTGCCACTTTCCCAACCCTGCACCTGTTGGTTTGTATTGTTGTTAGGAAAAAGTGGTTAAACTAGAAACTGGTTAAATGAGCATTGAAGTCCTTGGGGGAAAGGTTTTATTTCTTGGTTTGAGATTGTTGTCCTCTGTATAGCAGTCATATTAGATCTTCCCCTCAGTTCTAACTGGCAGATTATTTCTCAAGGTTATCCACTAAGTTGTAGTGCTGTTTATGCCAATCTCTGCAGGGATTCCAGAGAAGGCTGACTTTTACTGGGTTCTGCAAAAAGCTTCCTGATCTCACTATGATTCCTGGGAGCTTGAGAAGATCTCTGAGTTCCAAGTGAGGCTTGGATCTTCTGTGCTTCAGAAGCCTTCCCATTTCAGCCCTTTGCAAGCCATGGATATTAACTTTTTAGAGAAGTGCCTTGTTTTTACCTAGGGTTGCAAGTCCTGGCTCTTTGCCTTTAAGGCTGCTACTGATTTTATCTAGGTTAAAGCCGGTGCTAATGGTGAACAAGTGATTCATTAGCTTGACTTGGCTGATAAGATCAGCAGAAACTGAAGACAAAAGTCCTTGTGTTCTAGGCTCAGTATGGTCTAAAAGAACATTTCAAGTTCGGGCTTCTTATGTGGAAAGAAAAACAGTGCTGGAAATGACCTGTAAGAATCCTAGCACTGCTACTGAACTGAAGGCACAGCTTGTGTGAGATTGGTCCTGTGTAATAACCTCACCTAAAGACATTTGAAGCTAACAGTTTGCAATGCCAGAGCTGAAATTTGTCTGCAATAATATGAACTGTTTGCTTTACTGTAATTATTCACATGAAGGAGTCTGGCTTAGCCCTTGGATTATGAGCTTTGTTAAGTCATACTTTGACAGTATCAGTTTAGCAGTGCTTAAGTAATAAGTGCATGAGGTGATGTTTCAGTGGTTTTCTTTGCTGAGCAGGAAATTAAATCACAACCTCCTGGTGAATTTAGACTTTTTCCCCCTGTGTTTCAATGTCTTCAAGTGAAGATGAAATTTGTTTTCATATTCATATAGATGAATTTCACATTGATAGGAAAAAGCAAATGCATTCATGTTATTCAAGCTCAACAAAACACAGAGTCTAAGGATCTGCTGTTCAAAAGCAGCTTGCCCAGATAATATCAAGCCTCTGTCCCTCATAGCTGCAGCTCACTTCATTGGCAGAAACAGAAGTTAGTACACTAATCAAAACCTGCTGGTAGGAGAAAAGGTAAGATTGAGGCTTCAGACAAATCACTTTCAACTGTTATCACCAATTCAAGCAGCAGAACCTTCATATAATCCACTACCCTGCCATCAGGGCAACCATCAATGAAGGACAAAGTATTGAACAAAAAGGAAGAATGTCACCATTTCAATCATTATTTCCTGGAGCTCTGGCATTTTCCAGCTGCTGCAAATTACAAAGGCCTCATTAGTTTGTATGATTTGAAAGTTAATGTTGGGGAAGGTAAATGAAATTAAATTGGTTTCATATTACTTGTTCATATTAGACTTTTTTTTTTTTAGAGTAAACCTTATCAGAATTAGCTGCCTGAAGAGATATGCAGGCACAGGAGAAATTAGTCACCAAAGACAAATGCCAAGCTGAAGCTGACCAGACCTGAGTTTCTGTTATGAAGCTTAAAATGGGCAGCAGACAAGGAAAGGGAGAAGTCCTTTGAAATGGAGCCCAGGTTCAGCCCATCAGGGACCACATTTAGATTTCCTGCATTTTCTGAAGCATTCTAATTTCACATAAAAATGACATAAGGGTGTGATTATATGTAATTCAGCTTCTATTTTCTTCCTCTGCTTAAGTTTCTAAATTTCTCTCACTAATTCAATTTTATGTACCCTAAATACATTCTCACATCTATAGGCAATTTGCAGTGAGGAGTTCTTAAGTTTAATTGAATTTGAGGCATTCTGTTTACCTTTGGTGGGGTTCCCCCCCCTTTTTTTGTTCACTTGATACTTCACTTTAGGGTATTCTGTAGTGTGAAGGATGTCTCTTGTTTGGGAACAAATTGGCATTGCATGCAAGCAGGAAGATGCAGTGTATTTCCCTCCCCTTGCATGGTGTGAGCAAAAGAAGCAGGGCACATGGGTCTTCATCCATGGTGCAAGGCTGTAGATGAGAGCCACTGAGGGATGTGACTGCAAACCTAGAGAGTCATTGCTTCCCCCCATCTTGTTGGAAGGACCTGGAGCTGCCCCACTGTGGGGAAGGAGAGCATAAAATGTTCAAGTCTGCCTCTCCTCAATTTCTGTGCCACTCTTAAACTGTAGAAGCAGCAGAAAGCAGCTGTAGTTCTTCAGTGAGCATTTCTTCCCTGGGTATCTCACAGCTATGCAGTGCTCCTCACATGCAGAGGAGGACTGAGTTTCTTTCTAGCCTTAATTTGAAATCAGTAGTCATAAAGTGCAGCAAATGTCAAAATCTTCAATTGCTTGGTGAGCTTGGAGAAAAGTAACAATGTTTTTGGCATGTATTCACATTTTGTGATGAACAGGAGTGATCCCTGTAGGTCTGTTACTCCACTTGCTACTACAATAATGTATGTTTTAGAGACAATGTTTATTCACAAAATAGATAGCGATATGTTAAGGTGCTAGAGCTCTTCCATAAGGAATGGCTCATTTTGCAAGACAGAAGACAATTAGGCAGGTGAAGTATCTCCTGGGTTGGAAGGACCCATGAGGATCATGGAGTCCAACTCCTGTCTCTGCACAGGACAGCCCCAAAAACCATACCATGTCCCTGAGGACCTTGTCCCAGTGCTTCTGGAATTCTATCAGCCTTGGTGTCATGACTGCTTCCCTGAGGAGCCTGTTCCAGTGCTCCAGCACCCTCTGGGGGAAGAACCTTTTCCTAATACCCCACCCAACCCTTCCCTGGCACAGCTTCATGCCATTCCCTTAGGTCCTGTCACTAGTCACCAGAGAGAAGAGATCAGCTCCTGCCTCTCTGTATCCCCTGGTCAGGAACCTGTAGACCATGAAGTCTGCTCAGTCTTCTCTTCCCCAGGCTGAACAAACCAAGTGACTTCAGCTGCTCCTCAGACAGCTTCTCCTCTAGACCCAGTGGATAGAGATGGGTTAGTTGGTTTTTCAGGTGTCAGAACTGGAAACAGTGAAATTCTGATGCTTGTCCCTGATTCATTATGTTGAAGGCAGTCCTTGTCTTGGAGAGCAGTGCTAGGGATGCTGTTTGTACTCCAGATGAGTTGTACACAGTATCCATTGCTACCAGACTGAAAACATGAACTCCACGTGTTAGAAAAACAAAACCTGCTGTGAGTGAGCAGCTTTCATTCTGGCTTTCACTTGCTGTGCACTGTCTAACACTGCACTTTTAGTGCTACTATATTTTCTGAAGCTGTTTTTTGGGTGTTTGCTCATGGTGCTTCTTCCACTTCTAAAATGCTTCTCTTGCTACTTTTTAACCTCTGTTTAGAAATGACTCTTGCCTCCTCTCCCTCTCCTGCAAATATCACTGAGGTCTTTTACTGGCACAGTCAGCCCTGCAGTGTCCTCCACCTAGCATAAAGAAGTTAATTAACTTTAGTTTTAGGCAATAACACTTTGAAATAAATATGTTGATCTCATACTTGCCTGAGTTGCACTGCTGTGTAAACCAGAGAAACTTTGAAGTCAAGGGAAATATTATCTGAGACAGTGGTAGCTGGGCTTTTGGAGATAACTTGAGCCTGAAAATAGCTCAGAGTCTATCAAAGCAAGAATTAGGAGTTTAAATGATAAGATTACTAGCTGGGAAGCAAGAGCATGTGAAACTGAAGGAATATCCTGATATCACTGTATTAGCTTGCATGAATTCTGGATGATATTGTGTGTTTCAGCAGTTAAAAGTTGTCTTGGAGTGTATTTATAGAGCACAACTGGTAATGGTTTTTATATGCTAATGAATTTCAATCATGGGAGATGTTTATAATTGAGGTAATTACAGCTTAAATAATTTCTTGCTGTTACAATACAGCTATTTGATTAATGAAAATAAGCTTTTTTGAATGCTCACTTTAAAATAACACTGGCATATCTGTGGAAGTCTTTGTATTTTTTTCTCCACTTTTTTGATCCTTTCCAATCCTTTGATCCATGATCATGATGAAGAGGTCATTACACACTAGTCTAATAACCCAAAGACTATGCAAGTTGTTTTTATTTGTTATCCTCCTGTTTCAAAGGGGAATAAAGAAATCCTGTCCAAAGGAAGAGGCATAAGATTAGACATGCTGGACTTGTTCTTTCAAGGTCCTTCTCAGTAACTCTTAAAATCAAAAGCAGTGATTATTGGCTTATAGCATTTGTTATAGCTGGGCCCAAGAACACATGACTCCATCTTTGGGAACATTTAGGAGTTCAGTCCTGGAGAAATGCTTCTAATGGATATGAGTGAAGACTGCTTGGGACCTACCTCATGCTCTTAAGGCTTTGTTAGAGAGAGCTCAGAGCAAACTCCTCAGGTGATGTGTTGCTGATTTTTATCCCTCATCTAAGCTATTATGCTGTGGGCTGCTTTCATTTGGTGGTGGTGGAGTTCTATATCTGAAAACTCCAAAGGTTAATCCACAAACACAAACAATCATGTTCCTCCTGTTATTACTACCTACAGATTGATCCATGTGCTTCAGATCCTCCTGAGGAAGTGCTTGTTCACACACTAATTCATTTTGTGCAACTGCTTGAGATACATGACACCTAAAGAAACGTGGCCTAAAAATGCCAGTGCAAAGCAAACCATGTTAGAAAAGCTGCATTGCCAGAGAGAAGAAAACTGAGTTATTGGTCAGAAGGAATGAAAACAGCTAAAGTGAGTCTTTATATTTTTTTTTTTGTAGGCAGGGCAGGCCAATATATTTCCTAGCCAAACCTGCTGAGGTTCTGCAGGCAGTGCAGAAAGGCTGAGGAAATGGTTATTCTAGGGTGTGCAAACCTCTCCACCATGTGTTTCAGCAGGTTTTGTCCTGGTTGTTAGCCTAATGAAGGGAACTTTGAGACAGAAGATGCCTTATCTTCATGAGTCAAACACACTAAGAAATGAGGAGGACCAGGAGATTGCCCTAGTTTATACAGAGAGGAGGTGATTGAATATTATTGTGCCTCTGTTTCAGTAGAATTAATGCTACTCAGTATCAGAGTATTATGTGCTTTAAATTAAACACTCTGGATAAATCCTCTTGAGTCTACAAAGCATTTTTTCTTCAAGGCTTTTTTCTGTGGTTTTTTTTTCCTACCATCAGTAGCAGTTATGTGGATGCAGCAAGAGCAAAACTTGTATTATTCAAATCTTGTTTGGTTTCTATGCAGAGAAATATAGGCACTCCTATATCTGTGCACACAAATTGATTTCATGATGTTCCTTACACATCCATCCCATGCAGGAGCATCTGACATCAGACTCTGAAGGAAGCACTGGTAAAATATTCAGTACAGTTACTTGAAAGGGGAAAACACTGGTTACTGCAGTGTTGTGGTTTATATATATTCATGGGCTATAAAATGGAGAATTCAGGTCATGTAGTAAAGGCAGATAGGAACTCTAAGAATTAAAGGCTTTCTAGGAAACTCTTGCTGAAGCTGTTCTCTTGTGGCCACTTCAAGTTTTTCCATGTAAACATGTGTTTAAAAAAACCAAACCAAAACACACACAATCCCCACCCTTCTGTGATGATGAAATAAAGCAAATCAAGATATAGAGCACATAACAATGGATATCCTAACATTTCACTCTAGGTTTAAACATCTGATAGGTTTTTATTTTGAGAGGTTGACATCCTCCTTGGAACAGCTTAGGGAATGTTGACATCATACAAAAATATCTATATAACCTTTAAACTGCCTGAGGGCTCCCTTATAGCTATATGATATTTGTGCTATGCCTGTATCCATTAAGTTGGGAAAGTTACATTAAGTATCAATAACTGGGGGAAATTCTGTGGGGTTTGTAAATATTATGGTTAGAATTTAATAGTGAAGCCAAGCAATTGTAAAAGACCTCAAAAATAAGAGTCAAGCTTTCTAAAACTGGAACAATCTCCTTCCTTTAATGAGCTGCATCTCATTTTATAACCACTTTAGTGCAGTTGTGTTTTGATGTGGAGAGGTGTGTCCATCTGTGTCAAACTGAGGCAGCACTGCACACTGTTGATCAGTTCTGTGACACCTGAGTTTCAGTGGGAATTAGATTAGAAATACTTTTTAGGCTTTAGAACTGGCATGGAAAGTACATCAGACATCTTCCACATCATCTCTGCAATAATGCCTAGCTTAAAGACACTGATAAATGTGTTCCATGGCTCTGATTTGTTTCAGTCAGCACCAGGATTGCTTAGACACCAGCCAGCCTTGGTCATTTCACTCAGATGTTTTATCTCTGACAGGGTACAATGTTTTTGTTCTTAAATCTAAACTTTACACACTATCAGTGTCAGAGTCCTCTACCTCCTGTCAGAAGGAGGAGGATACATTTTTGGGCATTAGACTGCAAAGTTTTCCATGAAGAAAACTCCCTTTCAGTGAAGTTTTCTCTCCTGGTGTTTAGTTTTGGTAGCTGGCCTGGTATTTTGGAGCTTGGTGCACGTTGAAAAGGTGCCTGCATTGATCAGCTTCTTAATTACCACTGATTCTCAGTGTGAGTACATAATCTCATGGCACAGCCTGAGAAACAATTGTTAATGTTTGACTAATCAATTAATTATTTCAGCATTCATGAAGGCAACAGAAAAGACTGAGTCTCAGTTGGAAGTTAGCACTGTGGAAGAAATACCACTTTTCCTCAATTAATAGTAAACATTTCCTTTTCTTTAGCTGCAATATAGAAGATATTTTGATTTTTTTTTTTATGTCCTGTATGGGAATGTATCAAAACTCAGATCCTTGCAGGGTGACTCTGGCTCAGAGGGAATGTTAAACAGCAACAGCTGCTTACTGGGGTCTTGTTGTGTGTTATCTTCACTCTTCCACCCTTCTGTTCAAATCTGGCATCAGTTCAGCATTTCTGAAGTAAATTTGGGACTCAGAAATATACCAGACTGACACAAATGGTAATTGAGCATTCCTACTTATCTGCCTAAATGCATGACCATAGGGCAGACCCAGAGGAGAACATCAGCATGTTTCTTCTGGTGGCACAGTGGCTCTTAAGGACCTCTGCAAAGGTCAAGACCATGAGTCAGCTCCTTGGCCTACTGCTCCTTGACCTGTGTTTGAGGCAGATGAGAGATGCCCTTTAGGAGGGGAGTTTCTGCAGCTTTGTCTCCTGGACAGTCTGTATTTCCCATGTCTGTCTTCTGCACTGTGGAGAGGGTGAGGAGCCCTGGCTGAGGTCTAGCTGGAGATGCTCCAGTGATCCTAGTGGGTGTCCTGGTGCCACTGTAATGGTGTGAGCTATGCAGCTGGACAATGCTGGCTTTGACATGAGGGCTGGTGCTAATGGGGGCAAAAGCCTCTTGCTCCCCTGTCCAATCAAAAGGAAATCTTCCCTTTCATCTGTTAACCTTTCAGGACTGGTGACCTAGAGATGATGACCTAGGTGTCCCTGCAGTTTGTTACCAGCTTCTTTGTTCCTTTAGTGTCTTCTTAAGGCATTCTGCAGTTGTGCATGCTGAAACTGCTCCTACCCTTCAATAAGGTTACCCATCTTGAAAGAGCTGCTGGGAAATAGGATTTCAGTGAATTACTGGAAAATGTTTTTCTGTTTAACATAACAATACCTATACTTTGTGGGAGATAGTGGGGAATTATCAGTCCATACAATTGTATCAGGGCATACAGCTTGTTTTCCTCAGTATGTTTTAAGAAGCTTTTCATTTCTGCAGTTAAAACTTTAATCATTGTTTGGATTGCCTTGGATCCCCCTGAGTTCCCTTCTTTTTAACCAGTTCATGACTTGAGAGACCAGGGTTTCTAGGAAACAAAATCCACCCAAGCAACAACACCTCTGTAGAGCAACTGAAGTTTTGAACAGAGTAAAATGTGTTTTGTTTTAAGTGGTAAACAGTTCTTTAGCTTTCTTGGTAAATACTGTTCACAACGTGCTCATCTTCAGTTTAATAGTTCAGTATGTTAAAGTTTATGGTCACATAAATGTCTTCTTGTCAAGTAGTCCCTGTGTGACTGGAGTCACTAAAAACAGGGCTCTGGATTTCCTACAGAGCTTTGTAAACTGGGGGAATTCTGTTCAAGTCAGTGGAACTGAAGTTGCATGAGATGGCAGTGAAGTCCTAGGGTATTGCTTGTGATCATTAACCTGGATAGAGGCTGCAAAACTGGAGCCATCTGCTGAGAGCAGTACTCAGAAAGCTCATAGATGTGCTGGATGAATTCTTCCAAGTTGACCATGTAATGACTAGCATGTATTTAGCTGTCAGTGGATGCAGCAGAATATGAGCAGGAAGGGCAGACATGCTCCTGCTTCAGGAGGTGTGGAATGCATTCTCATTCACTGCTATGTCTTTGAGGTTCATCAGCTACAAGATGTGCTGTTCCTGTCTCTCTATTCCCTGGCTTCCTCTTCCTCTGAAGATAAGTTTCTCTCCTTTCAAAGGTGGTCTCACAGAAAAGAAACAGGTTGTGACAGTTGACATCCAAGAAAGTCCAAGCATTGCTAAGTTTTGCCCATCAGTTTCTAATCCTAAACTAATGGATACTATTGGAAGATTTGAAGAGTAACATCCACAGTGCATAGACTGTTCCCCCTTAAATAAGGTTATTTTCTCAGTCATTAAATAATAATTTAGCACCAACTGAAGCTTTTTTGCAAGGTGAAAGATATAATGAAGTAACCAGCTCCAGCAAAACACCACCATCAAAAATATAGTTGTTTTTTTCCCTAAGAAAGTAAACTTGATCTTGAACCACATTATGTTCTAACTTGAAGATCAGGTTCCCAGGGATGCTGGAAAAATGTTCATGATTTTCTTTTTGTTCTGCCTGTAGTGATTTTTACCAAGGAAGATTTTATAACAACATTTTAGGCCTCTCTTTTCTGAAACCTTATGGATGCAAGTTCTTCTTAGATGTAATCTTGTCCACTTACTACCTTGAACTGATCAGCAGAAATGAGTTGGGATACTTCTATCAGGCTGGATTTCTGAAAGCAGCTCCAAGTTTTCCAGTAGGATTATTTTAGTGACCATAAGACACTAGAGAAAACATCATTTTGAATTTGCTTTAGACCTTAACCTGTTGCCAGTCCCTGAACTGGCCAAGAAAATGTCATCTGTCAGATGCTTGTGTTCTTCCTTCAAAGCATTGCTGTGATCACTTGCATTTATCTTCTCCATGCTGTCAAGCTGTGATTTCCTTTTGCAGTGACACTTCTATCTGTTTATTTTTGGAATGCTCAGGCTTGAAGTGACTAGTTCTTCAAAATTCTCAGGTTTACATTGTGAAATCATTTTGCTATCACTGTAGCTGCAGATGTGAAGTGTTTTTCTTCTGCAGGTTATGACTCTGAATCTCCAGTGATGCTTTCTAAGCATGATTTCTCTTGTCCAGCCACACAATATGTGGAAATCTGAAGTAGAAAAAGGGTGTTCAGAGTGATTCACCCATTGTAAATAGACATAGGAGGACAGTGTGAAGGGGCATGGAGTGGTACTTTTTTGCCTCTCATGTAATGAGAGTGCTCTGTGAGGAGTGGGACATAAAGATGGATACAAATGTGCTGCAGACAGGTCCAGCCAAGGGCTGTTCAGGTCTCACCCCCTGGGATCTGCCAGTGGCTCTCTTCTTGGCTTCTTCACTAGACTGTGTCAGCTCTGTGCATCAGGCTGGCAGGTCCAGCACAGGGGAGCATGTCCCAGAATCACAACAGGACAGCTTCTTCAACCTCCATGGCTGTTATTTTCCTGGTGGAAGCTTGTAGAACACTTTCCCATCCTTCTGGGGCATGGAGTGGACTCTTTGTCTGTTTGTACAGTTCTGTTCCTGGAGGTAAAGTAATGGTTTTCTGATGTTGAGCTTCTGTAATTCAGAAATGAAACTGCAGGCTCAAAAGAAGAGAATTTGGCAGTTTCCTGCACTCTCATGTGGCTCTTTTGCCTTTCTTTCAGGGGTGGCACATGAAAACCTTCCAGTGGTTTCCAAACAGGCAATGTCTGAATAGAGAGCAGGCCATGCTTTGCATAGGTGGATTGATGAATTCTTGGTTACTCTCCATTTGCAGGGAAGCAGCAGTGAGCTTTGATCTGTGTTTTTTCTGTCCCATGAGGGACTGTTGTCACTTGTGGTCCAGATCCCCTCCAGTGTGGTGACAGCAGTAGCAGTGTAGCTGAGGGAAGGAAAGGAGGTGGTGTAAGGAGTCCTCTGAAGCTGTTGACAGGAGTGTGTTGTCCTGCTGCTCATCTGGATGCTCTGACCTGCCCTTCATCCATGGCACTTGCAGGGTTCCAAGCTGCATTTTTCTGGCCAAAGTGGAGCAGTGAGTGAGGACATAGTAGCCAGGTAATGCATGCAGCTGCCAAATGTGTGCAGTTGCCATAAAGGACTTATGTTTTCAAATTTGTTAATTATTGACAGTTCTGGCAGTGTTGGTGGCTGCAGTCCATCTTTTTTGGATGAGCCTTATGTAAAAATCATGGATTTTTGCTTTCTGCTTTCAGCTCAAGATTCTGCCATGGCATTTTTAAGCTGTACAACTTGCTTGTTGTTTATAATTCCTTTGAAATTTGCACTGAAATAATTAAATCAGTTTTGTTTTCCCAACATGCTACTTGTATTTTTCCTTCTGGTATAAATAATTGTTTGTTGATGCTATGCTGTGAGGAACTTGAGTCATAGAAAACAGAGGAGGGGGGAATGGAAAACTCTCCCCTCTTGGAAGAGAGGGTGTTTATACACAAAATTTATGTGGAATCAGGAAATAGAGGTGGAAGTAGTGGAACAGTGAC
Organism: Galbula dea; assembly: GCA_013399015.1. NCBI lineage: Eukaryota > Metazoa > Chordata > Aves > Piciformes > Galbulidae > Galbula > Galbula dea. Next base: position 1,179,891 of record VWZX01000455.1, read on the forward strand.
AAAACAAAGCAGTGTTGTGTAAACTATGGCTTACTGACATAAGTGTCTTGGATCCCAGCATGAGTTTGGCACAGGAGAGAGGATGTAGGAATATGGGAATACAGACTGGAATCTAACCCACAATGCTCTTGCTTTTTGGAATAGTCACACAGGACCCAGCAGGTGCATTTTGGTAAATGTATATTTTGGTTAAAAAGAAGTGCTTTTAAAACTTAGCTGTTGTGAAAAAATGAAATAAAATGGGATGTATTGATCCCTGGTTTTGATTTTGTTGTAGTGTTGCAGTGGGTGTTTTGCTGCTGTTTATTAGCTATTTATTACTCTATTTTAAATGTACATTTCAGCAGCAATGCACTCTTGAAATCTGAAGTCAAACATGCTCCACTTTTAACTGGCTTTACAGTTTACTTATAGATGTTTTATTAGGAGTCTAAAATAGATGCAAACCTTTCTGCATATCCAGTTATGTTATGCCTTGGGAAGTCTCAGCTAATAAGTGGAAGTGGAATCATGTCAGTGTAGGAACTGAGAGGTATAAAGTCCATCCTAGCAGTGAACAAGTTCCAGGTGGAGCTCACTGAACAGCTGGAGATGCAATAGCCAGGACAATAAAAGATCTAAAAATTACCTGGATAATAAATGTGATAAATGGGCATATACACTCAAAGGATGCTAAGGTTTCTTCTTGAGTTATCCCAGTCAGTTATTCAGTCTCTCAGCTGAATGCTCTCACCTTAGCTATATCATTCAAGGGTGCCACTCATTGATCTGCTTTTATGATTCCTTTACAAAGTGAGAATTTTCTCATTATTCCCTCTGAAATATAGATCTACCAGGATGAAGCTTCATGGACCCAGTGAGATTCCTCAGTGTCCAGTGCTAGCAATAAATCTCCCCCCAAGCACAAACTCACCCCATGGACTATCTGATTAAACACTGGAGTCTTCATTCCTCACAGCAGTGGCTGCCTGTCACCTCCCTTTCCTGAATACCTCTCTAGACAGGGATGAGTTGTGCCAGATGAAGCATGAAGGCAGAAAACAGGCAACTGAATGACACAAGGCACACTTGGATGTCAACTATCAGCAGCACAAGGAACTCTTTTATGAGTCTGTTACATCTTTGATGTAACCCAGAGATCCTTTACCCTTTACAAGAGCAATTGCAGAGCAGCCGGTGACAATCTATCTTAAACAGATTCCTAAAGATAATGCCCAATGCAACCATCTGAGCTGACATGCACTCAGAGATGCACTACAACCACTTCTACTAAATGAGACCATGTAGGAGACTAGATCTTTGTGTATTCCAGAGAAATCCATGTGTGGATAACAGCTCTCAGGAAGCAAGAGCCATCTACTGACCATGATGCTTTGTCCCTGACCACAGACCCTAGCAAAGCAGATTGTGAAGGGCTTTAGCTCCTTGCTCTTGGGGGTTTTGCTCAGTTTCAGGGACTGAAGCTCTAGAAGCTTGCAGGAATGGTTGTGCTGGTCCTGTAAGAGAGACCCAAATCCTTAATGAATGTTCATATCATTCCTGCTTAAGTCCCCAGATATCTCTTGTGAGTGGAGGGGAGGATCCAGGAACACCCTCTGGGCAAGGAAAAACTGCATCAAGAGGATGTTCCTCAAAAGGACACTTTAACATTCCAAAGATTCCAAGTCTTCTCATCTCCAGTACTATAGGCTGCATTCAGGACTTTTTCTAGGGTAAAATGTGACATTTTGGAACTCAACATTGGACTTGTTCAGGTTAGGCAATGGGAAAGGCACTAGCAGGGCAAAGTGGGGGCTTCTTCATACTGCTGTTAAAATCATCCTACTTGCAGACTTTTCAGCTCAGAAGTAACAAAGCAATGTATTGTCTGACTACCTCATGGTTGCTGTAGGTGACAAAATGACTCTACTACATCCTTTCTCATCTAAAATCAGGACATTTTCACAACTCAGAGTTATGCTACTACATATTTTCTGATTATTTACCCTTTAGCAGTGAAGGAAACAAAATGCAATTGTCTGCTATATCCAATAACAGAGATAATGTAACCTGGAAGAGTCTTACTCTTTTGGATCAGATATTCCTCCTAAAAGGATGTTATTAAAAGGACAGCATCAGAATTGGATGGGTTTAAGATTCCTTAAGAAAAAGATAGAAATTCTTTGGAAAAGAAGCTTGCCCAAGTTCAGCCAAATAAAGGCAGTGGTGGAGGAAAAGATAATTTTAAAGAACCTGAATAATTCTTGAGTACTGGGACATGGATCACAAGCTGGAGAACTTCCTTATGTTGTCTATGCAGGTAAATCTGCTGAAGTACTGAGATCCACATGTCTAACTGGAGCAAATGGTGATATAGAGTACTCTAAAATTGCTAAAATTAACCACAAGGTGCACAGTGGAAAAAGGAAATCAATGTCTGATTTTTGTTTACTTGCCAAGATCCTTCCTATGCTCAGACATAGTGTTTACTTAGGGTTAGTGAACTAAAGATTCAGGATTATATTCCACATACTTCCAGATTTCTACCCCTTTACTTGTCCTTGAGTTCCTACAGAACTTGCTTCACTCTTACTAACTAACAGCAGATCTTAAGTAGTCTAAGACACTTGTAGCCTTTCTGAGTAGAGAGAGGAAGAAACAAACCTAGCAGAGCAACATCTGTGCTGTAGTGTAGCTTCCATGTGGTGAAAGTCTGAGTACAGGTGTATGAAAGTTGCTTAAAATATCTGTGTCTGTGTATCCACATCAGTTTATCTGGGTTAAACCCAGTCCCCAGGGGTGGTATTGGTTCAATTTACATACAACAGAGGTTTGTTCTGGCTCAAATGGGCCTCTAGAGATGGCTCTACTAGAAGCTGATCATTCTTAAGGAAGGGTCTTTATGGTTGGAAAAACCCTCTGAGATGGAGTCCAAATGTTGGGCTAATGCTGCCAAGTTCACCACTAAACCATGTCCCATCTACACATTTTTTGATCTCTTCCAGGGATGGTGATTCCACCCTTTCCTGGGCAGCCTGTGTCAGTGTTTGACAACCCTCTTGGTGAAGAAATTCTTCCTGATAT